>JALHBL010000940.1:0-48729 GCA_023638675.1 Camponotus pennsylvanicus | reverse complement strand
CATCAAATATTAATTAAGAAATTCTGTGAGTGATACTAATTTGCTATGTATGAAAATAAAATAAAATAAAAACATGTCATTCATCACACAAGAACAGTACAAGACTGCCCGAACTACTTATAATTTTAAAAACACTATCATTTCAAAGTGGAGAAGACTTTCCAGAGTTAGCGAGAGAATACAAATGACTGCTTGAAATTCATGCTTGAAATAAAAGCAAAGCCTAACTTAATCAAACAACATATGAATTAAGATAAATACGAAACCAATTACAATTGGATCGTGTACAACAACGTACCAAATCTGCCATAACACATGGAGCATTATATTGCATAAGAATTCTGCATGTTGCATCGCGTAGTGGTCTCTACCAGAATTGTCATACACATTACTTAAAATTCTTGTTTCAGTTTTCCAAATCGAATATTCACGTTTTCCAGACCTTTTACTTTTTGAGGTGGCAATCATGTATGTTGTAAGATAAAATTGTATTGATTATTTTAGTTTATTGTATCTTTATGTTTTCGTTGCTTACTGCATGTATTTTGTTCTCCCGCGCATTCTTTTCGTTAGTGGCGCAAGTGCACAGCGCACTTCCTCCCTTTCTTTGCAGCACACAACACACATGTGTGTGTGTTATTTACGCCTTCTTAATTTTGTACAAGTAAGCTAAATATCTCGAAATTAAACGTGTTCAGCAACTACATCAATCAATGTGTGATTGATTTAAGAGAAGACCAATTCAACAATGTATTATATTTTTTGCATCTTACAATAGGACTCATATATAAGTAGTCTAAAAATTATGGTTTTGACAGTTATCATGCCCAACTTACATGAAAATATCACAACTATTACACAAGTGAATTTTTTAATTATAGCCATCTGTGATACTATATTAATTATTTTAATTATTAATTTTATAAATTAATATTACTATTATTTATTATCAATATATGCACGTAATATATTACTCTAAGTTTATTAATCTTGAATATTTCCATTTTCGGGAAAACTGTTCAACCAATGTTGCACGTACTGTGAGTAAGGATGTGGAAACTTACTTATTGAGTCCCCTACATCTGTCATTTTTCTCTCTAACTCCGCGAATTTTTCCAAGTTCACTTTTCCTGCACTATTCAATTTCTCCTGAAAATTGTCTTGCATTTTCTACTTTTGCTTCAATTCTTTGCAGATATTCTTTGAGAATGTTAATATAATCCTTCACGTCTCCAGATGGATTATTCCACATTTGTTCTGCTTTTAATGCAGATTTTAATTCTTTATTCTCTAGCAACAAATGTTCAATTATATCTTCATCATCTGTTATGCTCACTGATGCATCACTTGGATTCAGTCTCCTAGATGATAATATTTTTTCATGGATTGCATCAGTAGCATTTTTCTTGATCATTTTTTTATTTTTCTGAAAGAAAAAAAGATATCAATATAACTAAATGATCATATGTCAAACATTTGCAAAAATTATACTTACATTTGAATCACGAGTGCTGCTGATAGTCATATTATATGAGTTCATATTAGTTTGTTTTAACGTAGCATCATCAGTTGAATTTGATTCCGATTCATCTTCACCCAATAGGTTAGGCCAACTAATTCTCTTTATACTCATGGCATGCTCCAATGCCTCTCGAGATTCTATAAAACAGAAAGTAAAGACTAAGTTACTAATATTATAATACTATTATTATTATTATTATTGTTACTATTATTACTATTATTATTATTATTTTTATCGTTATTTTATTACTTACCAGCAAGCAAACCGATTAGAGCATACCACTTGTGCTCTTTTCCGTCTTTGCTGCCGTGCGCAGTGTTAACGGTATAAAATATTGTCTTATCAAAATCCGTCAAAGACTTCGGATTGAATGCTATCCGTTCACTTTTTCCGATTTTCATTCTAATTTTATGCACTGGCACTACTTCTGTTTTACCGCCACTTTTATACTTCACCAATGCATACCACTCGGAATTGTTCACTTCACTCATGATAAAGATGAAAATAAACAATAGATATTTCTTTAATTGTCCGAATAGTTATTGATTCAAAGATTAGATATATATAGATACAGGTCATTCAATTGCAGTTCTCGCACACAAAACGGATTCACGGAAGAGCTCGCACTTCTGTACACGATCATATAAACATGGCTGGACATGTCGCAAGCATAGGAGAGTCAGTGTTGGCAGGTAGGTTAGAAGTTTTGCGCATGTGCAGCGAACGCGGCCTTAATGGCTGCGTTCAGCACAGGACAATCTGCTTTGCAACTGTTGTAAAATTCGTGAATCTGATTGGTGTATACTCTTAGATTCAGCCAAAATTAAGAGTATACACCAATCAGGCTCACAAATTTTACAACAGTTGTAAAGCAGCTTTTTCTGCTGAACGCAGCCAATGAAATATAGTACAGACATGAAGAATAATACAGACAAAATGGTATAATATATTAAGACCGCGTTCGTTGCACATGCGAGAAAATCCTATCTGCCACCATTGCTTTCAGTAGACACCGGCATCTTAACATTGGAAAATATTATCTGAAATATAATTGAAAATATCATTGAAAAATATTTGAAATGGGACGATACAAACGTTTTTTGTACACTGAAGAAAATATCCCTCGCTCCACCGCTTATCGTCGGCGACAACGAAGAATGTCATCAGAATATCGAACAATCTTTTATAATTCTAATGAGGTATTGTTTATTTTTTAATTGTGTCGCTTTTTCGAAGTTTTCCTGTTAAAGCAATACTAGGATCATTTTGCATCAGGTGTACAAAAAAGATCGATCTTTCTGATTTTGCTCCTATTTGGCAAATACGTATAATAACATTTTAATATATAATTAGTCTTTATTAACCTCAAAAGTGATAATTTGATGTTTTTGTATACTTGATATCGAATAAGCTAAAATATTAATCGACAAATTTTTTGCGTGGAAGTTTGGCAGTGTAACATATTTTTTCACTGAAAATATTATTTCGTTTTAGAATACATCATCTACAACAATGTCACAGAATGATGTTGAGAGAACAGGTGCAATATTACAAGACAATTTCATATCTGTCAATAGAATTATTGATGATTCATGTGCATCATATTCTTGGCAGGTATGCAATAATTTTTGGAATTCTGAATATTACATTTTAGTAAAAGAAGAATACTCATTTTCTTAATGACTATTTTATTTTCATTTTACATTTAATTCTTTTTTTTAGAGCAATTCTAATGGAATAAATGAAGTCATTAATGTAACAGAATCAACTAAATCTAATATTTCATCCAACAATAATGAGGAAATTAGAAAGATTGTCTTGGATTCATCATTAAAAGATTCAGAGTCTGCCTCATCATCAGAAAAAGACTCCTTGTCCAATGATACCTCATCAAAACCTATTGATCACAGCAATATGGAAACGAAGAATAAGAAACTTTCAGAAAGATTGTGTGATTGTACAAACACTACTTGGTGATGTTATTTTTATGTGCCTCGTATTAGGAGTGAAGCATAATTTAACATGGGAAACACAGCTTGACATTCTCCGAATGGTCAACTCAATGTACGACAAGGAAGATATTCCAGAAACAAAGTACAAATACTTTCAATACATAGAGAAAGAAAAGGAAAGCATATCTTATCATATCTATTGTCCAACATGTGAAGTGTACTTAGGGGAAAAGAGTTGTTTGCCAGAATTTGTGCATTGTTCTTATTGTGATAATAATGTTGATGTGTCTAAGCCGTCAAATTTTTTATCGTCCATATCATTAGAGTCACAGTTACAAAAATTAGTAAGTGATTCACGTATAGCATCTTCATTGTTAACTCACAGATTTAATCGTAAGAAAGATCGCTCTGATGCTTTTGAAGATATATATGACGGGGAGCAGTATAAAAAGCATTGTGGTCTTGGAGGAATTCTCTCATCCCCTCTTAATTTTTCATTTTCTTTCTGTACGGACGGTGTACAAACTGGAAAGTCGACTGGTAAATCATTATGGCCTATTTATGTAACTATCAATGAACTCCCATTTAAAGATCGCAGCAAATATATGCTTCTTGCTGGGCTATATGTTGGACCTAAAGATCCGAATCAAATGGTTTTCTTACAACCCTTTGTTAAAGAAGCAAATAAACTCTCCTCTGAAGGTTTTTCTTGGATTCATAAGGGAAAAGAGGTTGTCAGTAAGGTCATCCCTTTATGTGCTGTAACTGATTCTGTTGCACGATGGCAACTTCTCAACATGCAGTCTTTCCATGCATTTTATGGCTGCACATTCTGTTATGAGAAGCAGGAAAAAACAAGTCCAAGGTCGAGATGTTTTAACGTCCTCTCTGAGAAAGCAGATGAAAGAACGGCAGAATCCACTTATCAGGATGCAATAAGAGCTTATAAAAAGAAAGATGAACCATGTGTAAATAAGCGACATTACAAGGGTGTCAAGGGTCCATCTATTTTGATAAATCTACTTTATTTTGATTTGATTTGGGGGTTTGTCGTCGATTACATGCATGCCATCTTCTTGGGTGTGATAAAATCTCATATGGAATACCTGTTCGATTCTATTAACAAGAAATGTTGGATAGGTATGACAGATAATATTGCTTTAAAAAATTTGACGGACACAATAGATAGCCGTCTTCTTAGTATACAACCTCCAACAGCAATAACTAGAAGTCCTCGTTCAATTGAACACTGTTGTAAGTGGAAAGCTTCAGAATGGAGGTCATGACTTTTATTTTATTGCATACCATGTTTGCAAGGCCTGCTTAAAGACAAATACTTGGCTCATCTCGCTATGCTTTCCCAAGCAACTAATATTCTCCTTCAACATTCTGTACTTCGTATTGAAATTGAAGAGGCGCATAATCTGTTCCTTGGATACTGTTATTATTTTCAAAAATATTTTAAACCTAAACACACAATCTACAACCTTCATCTTCTTACTCATGTATGCAAATGTGTTATAAACTGGGGTCCCTTGTGGACACAAAATGCATTTTGTTATGAAGGACAAAATAGACATCTATTACAACTATATCAGAGTCCATTCCAGGTTACTTTACAGATTGCTCGTAAGTTTCTTATGTTTAATTCATTATCTACTCTATGTGAGGAGCTTGTGTCATTTGAAAGTACCATTAATTTCTCAGAAAGAGTTTTAAATAAGAGGCTTAGATATTTTGTGCATTCTGATGGAGCACTTCTCTTAGGGAAGGGACAGCGTAATGTTTCGATTTTGTCTGAAGAAGAACAATGCTTTGTCTATTTTGGATGTTTTAACATTAACGATTTTACTTTTTTTAATAGATTATTGTACAATGGAATGAGATATACTTCGTCCCAATATGTTGATAAGAAAAAGAACAATGATTCTTATGCCATCCTAAAAGATGGGAAAATTGTGAAGATAAAATACATTACCATGTCACCGTTGGGGGAAATTTTACTTCTTGTACAAACGATTAAATGCTCCAGACGTTTATTGGTTCAAAACGATTACGTGGCTCTGAGACATATCCTCAAAGTTAAACAAATTGGCAAAATGCTGTGCGTCAAACTGTCTTCCATCAAACAATCTTGTGTTGTGATGAATTTACCCCATAATATTTATGTGTGTGGATTGTCTTTTGGTTGCCACTGGGATTAATAATAAAAGTTTCAAATTAATTTTTTTGTAATGTATAGTTTGATATTTTCCATTACTTACTTATGAATTTATGATAATTTAAAGTCTAGATGTAAATAAATGATTAAGTTTAGGTGCCAATAAATAATTCTAAGTTTACATGTAAATAATATGGAAAATTAGGAACTTTAAAGATATTATAATTGCTCTGAATAATTTATTTTCTCAGATTTAGGTTAAGCTTTTAAAGGAATTACCTTGAACTCGTAAATTTTGTTTTAGTAGTAATATTTAGATTTATATCTAATAATTATAGATATTTATATCTTTATAGATATTAAGGATTTTCACACACACACACACACACACACACACACACACACACACACACATTTGTATTTTATTATACATATATTAAATAAAGTATTGTTAGGATTTGGAAATTGATCTTTTTTTTTACTCTAACTTTGACATCCCCATGCGAGTGAAAATTAGGAAGAGGTTTACTGGATGAAATTAAAAGAGGATGTTATCATAAGAAATTCAAATTTGCACTGGCATAAACTAACGCAATTTCAAACTATGAATGAACGCAAAAAACGGCGTTACTAAGACATTTATAAACTTTCTTTATGAGAGTGTTTCTTGGACGTTTCCAAACAGTTAACGTAACGCTCTACAATTTGCCGCATTGGAAGAGCGTTTGCTACATGAAGAAAACAAACACTCGTGTTACAGCGTCGGAAAAACGTTTCTTAGGCGGTTCCAAGCCGTTTGTGTAAACGCCGTACAATTCGCCGCATTGAAAAAGTATTTGCTGAAAGTGAAAAAACGGTATTGGAAAAAGTGTTTGTTAAACGTTTGAAAAGTCTGATAGTAAACTCTGTACACAAAGATGTATCAACGTTTACTGAACGTACTCTGAAAAATGTTACCTCAGCATTGCAAAACTTTCATGTAACATTATATAAAGTATTTGTAGAACAAAAATTGCAACACTGCAGCGTTTGATAAGCATTCAAAACCCAACAGCGTTATGTAAGTGCTCTTACAAAGTTTGAAAAGCATATAAACTCTCAGAAAACCCTCACTCAACGGTTGTTAACACTTTATAAAGTTTCTTATTTTCGCCAGGGATGTACAAAATATTTTACGTTTTTCGAAATCTCTTAAATATATTTGTTAATGCTTTTATTCCTACACACGGTATGGGTATAGTCGCATAGTTTGTGAGTACGTTATGAGGATTTTGATATTTCTATATCTTTGAAAAGAAAAACGTATGTCACAATGAATAATGAATAACGAATTAAATATTACTCGCTTTGTTTATCTGGTTGTCAAGCTATTTGTCGCACATTCAAATTAGGATTTTCTTGAATGAGAAACCTATCAAGCTCTATCACTTCATTGATGCGACGATATTCTATATATCAACACCTGGTGCTCGCGTTACGTACTCCTCCGTATAGTTTCATCTTATCTTTCGGCCAATCTACGTATAAAGAGTATGCAATAATATGAAATGTTTATATATTCTGTAAATAGATATAAAATATATAAAATATATCAAGCTGCAAAATATTTATAATCTTGTAAATGTACATTTACTTTTAGAATTAAACGTTTAAAACTTACTTTTTCGTAAAGTAATTTATTACCTTCGAAATGATTGTCTTACATGGTGCTGGTATATCGTCAGAATATATATATATATATATATATATATATATATATACAGGGTGACCCATTTTAACTTAGGCAGCCAAATAACTCGAAAACTAAGCCCAGCAAACAAAAATGTTTCAGACAAAAGTTGTATGGTTTCGAGGGGGCCATAAAATGGTGCCATTGGTTTGACCTTGAAGAGTCATTTGAAGGTCACGTGAAAGTCACTTCAATTTTTTTAAATGGAACACCCTATATATTTTTGCACATTCTTGTAGCTTATCTCGAGAGCTTTCCAAAACACTATAGTTAAGTTAGTTTTCATTAAGTACTTTCCGAGTTATGAGGCTTGAAATAATTTCTTAATTTTACATGAACCGTAAAATATCTTGTAAAATATTCATTTTCCGATTATCTTACCTTAATACTTTTACGTACAAAATAATGAGAGGAATCAATTGGTGTAAAAAAAACACATAGTTGTTTTGAAGAAAAAATATGTAATTTGCAATTAACAATTCCATATTTTTTCTTAAAAATAACTATGTGTTTTCTTTACACCAATTGATTCCTTTCATTATTTTGTACATAAAAGTATTAAGGTAAGATAATCGAAAAATGAATATTTTACAAAATATTTTACGGTTTATGTAAAATTAAGAAATTATTTCAAGCCTCATAACTCAAAAAGTACTTAACGAAAAGGTAGTTAATTATAGTGTTTTGGAAAGCTCTCGAGATAAGCTACAAGAATGTGCAAAAATATATAGGGTGTTCCATTTAAAAAAATTGAAGTGACTTTCACGTGACCTTCAAATGACTCTTCAAGGTCAAACCAATGGTACCATCTTATGGCCCCCTCGAAACCATACAACTTTTGTCTGAAACATTTTTGTTTGCTGGGCTTAGTTTTCGAGTTATTTGGCTGCCTAAGTTAAAATGGGTCACCCTGTATATGTATACATATATATATATATATATATATACATATATATATATTTCTCGATACGTTCGTTACAGCTGTACGATTAAAATTACGCATGTATCAATATTCTTCGCATTCCATTTGTAACGATGCACCCCCAAATGCATCGTTTCCCGGCGAACACTGGCCAGAAGCTGCCGCCCGACGATCACCGGTCGGGCAGAGGCAGAGGCGCTGCGCGCCCATTTTTAATAATTAGGAAACATCCGAGTAGGAAATACGATAACCGATTATCGCGACACTGCCGTCGAAAGCCGACAGTTGCGAACCCGCGCTCGGCACCCCGAACTCCCCCGGGCGGACCCGAACCGCTCCGATATTTTTACCGCCGCTCGGTGGGAGTAATTACCGAATACGCCGGCGCGGGTAATTAATCGGGTATAAAACGGGCTCTCGGCGGCACAAACAAACAGATCTTTCCGATCCTTCTCAACAGCCGAGCTAGTCCGAAGGCCAGCCAAGCGAATAGAGAAATCCTTGCGAAATCCAAAAGCCAGAAGGTAGTGGGAACGCTGCCTCTACCGATTGATATCGGTGCTCGAGGGATCACCTCCGAATCAAGATCCGAATATCAGGCGTCGCGCCTATCTCGGGGTGGAACTTGAGCCGCCTCCGACGTTTGTTAGTGTCGCGACGCCTTCCGAAGACCCTACATCCATCGGGGAAATAATTAGCATTAAAGAACCGCACAACCGGACTTTAAAGGTGCCTTTTCATGGTGACGCTCGACGCTCATTTTCAGCGTCAAAAAGGTCACGTGATCACGATTGTCGCTAGCGACAGTTGAAATCCATGAAAAGGGGTATAGCGTCAAATTTTGAACAATCTAACCTATTTTATAGTGACAATAACCGCAGTGTATACATAAAAATATCAAATATATTAAAAATTACGACAAAGTAACTTAAAATAAATAAGAGTAAGGCCCTGCGCACAATAAGAAAAATATTAAATATTAAATATTAAATATTAAATTTATAGAACGAGAGAAAAGAAAGGAACTCTTCTCTTCTCTTTTTCTCTTTCTATAAATTTAATATTTAATATTTAATATTTAATATTTAATATTTTTCCTATTGTGCGCAGGGCCTAAGTTATCATTTTTTTTACAGCAAAAATGATCTTTTTACAAAAAAAATTATTTTCATAATGTATTCCTTTTCCAATACAGAACATTTGTATCAACATTAGAAATGTCGTTTGCATACAAATATCATACGTGGCTAAAGGAATGCATGACAATTATCAAGAAAAAAAAGAAGGAAAATAAGCGAAGAAAAATACTTGCAGCACTAGCAATTTATGAATTAAATAAAAAAACAGAGAAAGTTTATAGTGATAAACGCTTTTGGATTGAACCAATATTTCAAGAACGTCATACTCATGGATTTTACTCTGCAATTTTCCCGGTCATGTCATTACATGTAAGTCGATTTAGAAATTACTTTCGTATGACGGCAACGCAATTCGAAGAACTATTACTCATGGTTGCTCCTCAAATCACCAAACAAACGGTGATTCGAAAACCGATTTCTGCTGAAGAACGATTATCATTAACATTAAGGTTATTATTAACGATTATTATTGACAATAATTACATTATTTGCATGTTCCTCTTTGTTTTGAATGTATTAATAAATATTTAAAATTTTCGTTGATTCATAGATTCTTGGCATCTGGTGATTCCATGACTTCTATGTCTTACCAATATCTCGTTGGTTTGACAACTGTGAGCAATATTATTGACGAAACATGTAGTGCCATATGGAGTAATCTTCAAAAAAAAGTACTTCCTCCTTCTTTAACAAAGGAAAAGTGGTTAAACATTGCTCATGATTTTGAAGATTTATGGAATTTTAAACATTGCATTGGAGCAATTGACGGAAAACACATCTTGATACAGGTATAAAAAAGTCCATATTAATTATAATAATTATAATCATCAAGGGCCATCCCACAATAGGTTGCAAACGCCCCAGAGTTGCCAGTTAACAGTTGCGGATTGATCAATCAGAGCAAAGCAACTTGTCAGCTGATTGATCAATTCGCAACTGTCAACTGGCAACCGAGGCATTTGCAGCCTATTGTGAAATGGCCCTATTTATAAATCCATGTTAATTATTATAATTATTCTTTTTTTTCAGTGTCCTGACAATTCAGGCTCATCATATTTCAATTACAAAAATTCTCACAGCATTGTATTGCTTGGAATATGCAATGCAAAGTATATTTTTACATTCGTGGATATTGGAGCTTACGGTCGACGTAGTGATGGTGGTATTTTCAAAGATTCTTTAATTGGCGAATCATTTCATCATAAACGAATGAATTTACCTGAACCAGAACTTATTACATCAGATGGACAACCTTTACCCTATGTTCTTGTGGGTGATGAAGCTTTTCAACTAACAGATTATTTACTTCGACCTTATCCAGGAAGAGAACATCTAAATCAAGATCGATTAATTTTCAATTATCGTCTCAGTCGTGCCAGAAGAACAATTGAAAACACTTTCGGCATTCTAGTAAGTAGATGGAGAATTTTGAAGCGACCAATTACTTGCAGCATGGAAAAAATAATGAAAATAGTTCAAGCAATAGTATGTCTCCACAATTGGCTTCGCTTACAAGATATTGAAGAGAATCAATATGTCCCTCCATCAATGGTTGATCAAGATGGTCCAAATGGTTTCATTCCTGGTTCTTGGAGAACATGCATTGAAAATAGTGCACTTTATGACATTAGTAAATGCGGTACTAATAACAGCAGTCGCCAAGCTAGAGAAATTCGAGAAGAATTCTGCAGATATTTTAACAGTGAAGGAGCTGTACCATGGCAATTCGACCATTGTTAATTCGATTATTGTTATTTGTATTATTATCATCATGTTTTATCTCTATTCAAATTATCAAGTGATATTCAATTCAATTAGTAATTTGCATCGTGTAATTATGTATCGTTTAGTCTGCTTTTATGATTTATTTTTAAACTGAAAAATCCATATATGTGTGTGTGTGTGACATAAATGATTCAATAGTACTCATTTTAGATCCAAAATTTTCTAAAATTAATTTATTAAATTTATAATTATATCAATTTTTATCATTTATTATATGATTCATTCAATCCTATTACTTGTGTGTGTGTGTAACTTTATTTGCTCTTAAAACCATTTATTTTATAATTTTGATTTTTAAAAATAAAAAAACTAACATTTCAAAGAATTTATTTCCAAAATTAACACTTTTTCGCGAACAAACCTTAAAAGTACATTAAAAAATAAAAATATTATTCATATTGTTCTGTTAAAGCATCGTATGTTATATTCAACATTTTTTTCATTACTTCTCTTCGTTTGCGTGATGCCAGTTCTCTCAGTTGGCATCCCAACATGGACAAGAAAGAATCGATCTCGTCTGGAACTGGAGGAGGCGGAAGATCAGGCATAACATCATTATTATCACATAATGCATTTGCGATTCGTTCTATTGCGCTGGTACCCGTGTTACAATCGTTCCTTTCTTTTTTTTTCGAGATCTATGATCTAAAAAAAACATATGTTATAAACACTAATTACTTTCTTTTAATACTTGCATGTACAATGCCATGGAATATTTTATTATTAATATACATACTTGGTCCAATGTTTTCTACGCTTTCGCCGTTATCTTCAAGATCATTATTCATTTGGTCTTCGATGTTACTTACTGTGCTATAAAAATTTAAAAAAATTATTATTCTAAATTATACTTAAATATATAATACCTGTAAAGCCGGGAGCACACATTTTTCTATAATACATTATGAATAATGAATAAGGAAATGAGCCAATTAGAATCTTTTATTTTTATCTCGGGGTAAAAATAAAAGATTCTAATATTAGTTCATTTCCTCTTTACGCATTATGAATTATGCGGTATGAAAAAGTGTGTGCTCCCAATTTAATATTTATATAAAACAATTTTTACGTTTTCAGCAAGCAAGAATCTCGCATAAATTCCATTGAATCATAATGAGCCCATTTCTTTCCACTCTCTTTTCTGGCAGATCCACTGGCGCAACTTTCCGTTTTGATTATTCGTCGGTACGTGTCATGAAGACTTTTAAATTTTGCTTTTACTTCATCGCTCGTAATCTTTCCATTCAAGGCATTCGCCACTTCCTGCCACAAATTTTTTACAATTCTTATGTTTTGTTGTGGTAGCGGAAGTTTATAGTTCCAAAGAGGTTCTCGTAACTGAACTTCTAAAATAAGAGTTTCTTCATCGTCGTGATTCAGTTTGGTCCTTATGCCTTGATTTAAATTTCTTTGGGGTTTCTTTGAAGTATTTTGCACCTCAGATAATACTCCTTTCCGCATTGATGTAATGAAATATACAAATGTATACAAAATTTAAATACATTATAAACAATAAAAAAATTGTTTTACATTATTATCATGGACGAGTTTTTTAATTCATTGATTGATCAATCGCAGGATGCGTAAATACAGCAAGATGCTTTATTTGCAACATTTGCGTATCATGCGATTGATCAATTGATGAATTAAAAAACTCGGCATATATGCATATAATTCTCATATTAATTACTTGTCTTCTTTTCCTGCAATCGCGTCGCTACTACTTGTTCTTCGTTATTCGGCATTATGTTTTTTCTAATTATGGTCACTCCATCATCTGCAAAATATGATTTAAAAACATTTAGCTTTATTTTAAATATAATAATAATAATAATAAATTTACCTAATAAAGGATAAAAATAAAACGTCTGAGGATCGGTTGTGTATTGTGTATATCCTTCGAGGCAAGAATGATTTGCGATTTCTGATTGATCGCAGATCGTTTCACATATTCCACATGTTTGTACTAAGGATACATCCTGAAAAATACAAAATTTAATTAATATTACAAATAATTTGTTCGAAAATCATAAAAATCATTCGGGTAAAAGGTTCGCATGAATAAATAACCGCGTTGCTCGCATTATAAAAATCTTATAATTCAAATTTAACGGGCGACGAGAAACTTCTCGAAATCTCAATCCGCCAGAAAAACTCGATCGTTCGAGTTATCTCCGATTTTTTTGGGGATATAAGAAACGCGTACCATAAACATTGGCAATAACATTGTCAACCGTCGACAAAATTAGAGAGGCGTATGGGCATGCGCGCCCATACGTCACAATCAGCTGATTGCCAATCAGCTGAGAGAAAAAAGCTGCGCGCATGACAATTAACAAATTGTCAACGTCAGACCTCATCGGCGGCCAATTGTGCGCGCCGCAAGGAGGTCACCGCTAAACAATTAAAATTATTGGGCCACGTCGCAAAGGGGCCCAAAAATCTGCGCTCTATATAACGGGCACCGCACGCGAGCACCCTCGAAGTCTCGCACTTTACGCTCAACCGCTTTCTTTCTTATAAAAACCGCTTCGATAAACCGCTATTATACGACCGCTCATTCTCTTGGACTTTTCTCGATCCGCTTTGTTAAAACCGCTGTGTAAGAACCGCTCTAGAATCTGCAATAGATTTATTATTCAGATTTTGAACAAATTCATTTATTTATTCTTGACTTTTATAATTGTGGTGTCGTGCAATAAAAATCAAAAACTCAAAAAAAATTACGTGTCGTGGCTCGTCTTAATCATTTAATCGTGTGGTGTCTTCCTTTAACTCTGTCGCTTTCGCGCCTCTCTCAACGACGGGTGACCTCCTTTTCGACACGTAACTATTCGACACCGCTCGATTCGACACGCATTATTGGACACGTTTTATTGGACACCGCACGATTCGACACCGCACGATTCGACACTGCACGATTCGACACGCACGTTGCACGATTCGACACCGCACGATACGACACCGCACGATTCGACACGCATTATTCGACACGCATTATTCGACACGTAACTATTCGACACGCATTATTCGACACGCATTATTCGACACGTAACTATTCGACACGCATTATTCGACACGTAACTATTCGACACGCATTATTCGACACCGCACGATTCGACACCGCTCGATTCGACACGCATTATTCGACACGCATTATTCGACACGTAACTATTCGACACGCATTATTCGACACGCATTATTCGACACGTAACTATTCGACACGCATTATTCGACACCGCACGATTCGACACCGCACGATTCGACACCGCTCGATTCGACACGCATTATTCGACACGCATTATTCGACACGTAACTATTCGACACGCATTATTCGACACGCATTATTCGACACGTAACTATTCGACACGCATTATTCGACACGTAACTATTCGACACCGCTCGATTCGACACTGCACGATTCGACACCACACGATTCAACACACACACACACACACACACGGGGGGGTGCAAGGGGGCCTTCGGCCCCCTTCCCGTACCCACCCCGTCCCCCTCGCTTCGGTGTCAAATCGTGCGGTGTCGAATAGTTACGTGTCGAATAATGCGTGTCGAATAGTTACGTGTCGAATAATGCGTGTCGAATAATGCGTGTCGAATAGTTACGTGTCGAATAATGCGTGTCGAATAGTTACGTGTCGAATAATGCGTGTCGAATAATGCGTGTCGAATAGTTACGTGTCGAATAATGCGTGTCGAATCGAGCGGTGTCGAATCGTGCGGTGTCGAATAGTTACGTGTCGAATAATGCGTGTCGAATAGTTACGTGTCGAATAATGCGTGTCGAATAGTTACGTGTCGAATAATGCGTGTCGAATAATGCGTGTCGAATAGTTACGTGTCGAATAATGCGTGTCGAATCGAGCGGTGTCGAATAGTTACGTGTCCAATCGGGATACGCCCCTCAACGACGCGCTCATCCGCGAACATTTTCTGGTCCTTCGAGCCGGAGTATTGTCCGCATCCGCAGTTCGTTGGTGAAATTCACGTGTGTCGTCCAGTGCGCGAACCTGAACAGAAAAACAATCCATTAAAATGAGTGTCGATGTGAAGTCGTTGCTCGACGCACAGAGCGATATCCACGGGCGAATGTCTCGCACAGTGGACAACTTGCGCAAGATGGGCGTCTCAAACATCACCGCCGAAGTCATCCAAGCTCGCCTACACCTCCTCGAGACGCTGTGGAACAAGTTCGAGGTCCAGCACGAACTCATCAGGTCAGCGCTGAAAGACAAATATCTCGAGAGTGAGTACGCTAAGGCTGATTTTATCGATATTGCGGAAACAACGTACGTTACACAGCGAAGCAAGTTGGTCGGGTACGCGAACCAACTCAAAAGCGAGCCGTCCGACGCGCCCAAGACCGAGGCTCACCAGGAGCACGCGCTCAAGACGTCGTTGCCGCGGATAAAACTCCAGACGTTCTCTGGCGCGTACGGAGATTGGCCGGCGTTCCGCGACATATTCTTGTCCATCATAGGAGGCAATCCGTCAATCTCCAACGTAGAGAAGCTCCACTACCTCCGTACAAGCTTGCAAGGTCCTGCGGAAAAATTAATCCGGTCATTACCAATTGTCGGGGGCAATTATGAGCGGGCGTGGACGATTTTGAGCTCTCATTACGAGAATAAGCGGGAACTCATTCGCGCCAACTTCGCCGCTTTTACCGCCGTGCCAAAAATGAGAGCCGCAAGCGCCGACGAGCTAAGTCGTATATTCAACGCCGCCATGACTGCCATTAACGCTCAAGAGAGCATCGACAGGCCCATTGCCACGCACGGGATGGATCTATTTAATTACTTACTTGTCGAACGATTTGACCCGCTGACCAGGATGGAATGGGAGTCCTCCATACGCGATTCCGTCGATCCTCCGAGTAATGACGTGCTGATGGACTTCATCGCCAAGCAGATCCTCACCCTGAACGCCGTGCAGCCGAACTCTGGTGCGAAATCCGGAGGAACTTCCAGATCCGCGAAATCGCACTTCGTGAAACGCACATCCGACTCCTCGACGTGCGCCGCATGCAAGGGCAAGCACTCCCTCATGCAATGCACGGAGTTCAAATCGAAAACCACGAGCGACAGAAAGAACTTCGTCGAAGCAAACAGACTGTGCTTCAACTGTCTTGGGAATCACTTCCTGGCCAAATGTCAGTCGGTGAAAACTTGCTTCACGTGCAAGTCACGACACCACACGCTACTCCACGACGCATACGCACCAGCCGACGGAGCGAGCTCATTATCGGCCAAACGAGTCGCGTCCGACCGCAAGGCGATCCTCCTCGCCACCGCACGCGTCACTGTTACTGATCACCTGGGGAGGCCTCAAGACGTTCGCGCGCTGATCGACCAGGGATCGGAAGTCTCTCTGGTCTCCGAGACCTTGGCGCAACGCTTGCGCCTGCCGCGGATCCACTCGCCGATGGTCATCGCCGGGGTTGGAGGAGCATCCGGAGCAACACGCGGAAGGCTATCCCTGAACCTCATCTCCGGAGTAACGGGAGCCACGCTGCCAGTCATGGAGTATGTCCTTCCGCGCCTCTCGACGTACTAGGGTCCCATCGTGCGAAGCACGATCACCTGGCCACACATCCGCGGTCTCTCTCTGGCTGATCCGCAGTATCTCGACCGAGATCCCATCGAGTTGCTGCTCGGCGCGGACGTATACTCCGCCATCCTTCAAGATGGTCTTCGCAAGGGGCGCAAGGACGAGCCCATCGCGCAGCGGACCTCACTCGGCTGGATCCTCTCAGAAGGTAACAGGGCCACCACCCAGAACAGTCAAAATGCCCACCAGTGCTCGGTCGATCACCAGCTGAACGACCTGGTCCAGCTGTTCTGGGAGCAAGAAAAAGAGCCCGCCGCTCCCGTCGCGCTCACCGCCGAAGAGAAGAAGTGCGAGGACCTCTTCACCCGCGAGCACACACGCACCACCACTGGACGGTACGTGGTAAGGCTGCCGTTCACTGGAGCACCACCTTCTCTCACCGAGACCCGCAAGCCGGCCGAACGCTTACTCCACGCCATGGAGCGCCGCTGCTCGAAGGACGCTCGATTCGGCGATCTATACCACCGCTTCATGCAGGAGTACGAAGACCTGCAACATATGGAGATAATTGACACCTCATCCACAGCAGAAAACACCGCTAAGTGCTACTTACCGCATCACGGAGTGTTGCGGGAAACGAGCACGACGACGAAGCTCAGGGTCGTGTTCAACGGCTCACAGCTCACGACCTCGGGCACCTCTCTCAACGCCAATCTGCTGACGGGCGCCAACCTCTTGCCAGTTCTCGCCGACGTGCTCCTTCGTTGGCGCTGGCACCGCTATGTCTTTGTGGCGGACATCGAAAAGATGTACCGCCAAATCCTCATCCACGAGGAGGACCGCAACCACCAGAGGATACTCTGGCGGCACCGAGTCACCGACGATATCCGCGAATTCCGCCTTCGAATGGTCACGTATGGCTTGGCGTGCGCGCCATTCCTCGCCATACGGACCCTACACCAGCTCGCTGATGACGAGGATCTGCGATTTCCGCGTGGAGCTGTCGCGCTGCGCCGCGATACTTACGTGGACGACGTCGTCACCGGAGCAAGCACCATCACAGAGGCCACCACATCGCAGCAGGAACTACGCAGTCTCTGCACGGCGGGCGGGTTTCCGCTTCGAAAATGGGCAGCCAACAACGTGAGCATCCTGGCCGGAGTCCCGAACGAGCACCGGCTCACCAGCTCACCGCACTCGTGGTCACACGAAAGCCACACAACACTGGGTCTTCACTGGCACCCGGCCGGTGATCACTTCACCTTTTCGGTACAGGCGCGTCACTTCACGGAACTCACAAAAAGACGCGTTCTGTCCGAAACCGCACGATTGTTCGATCCTCTAGGGTGGCTCACTCCAGTCACAATGCGAGCCAAAATCCTAATTCAGTCCGCCTGGTTGAAGAAGTTGGACTGGGACGCTCCTCTTCCGTCGGCAGACGCCCTATCCTGGAGGAACCTTCTCACTGACCTTCCGCGGCTGAACGAAATTAGGGTCTCTCGCTGGTTGGGCAGCGACGGACCGCACGCACAGATCGAACTCCACGGGTTCGCCGACGCCTCGGAGCGAGGATACGCCGCGGTAGTGTACCTCCGCTCCACCACTGAAGATAACACCGCACTTCACTTGCTGGCTGCCAAGGGCAAGGTCGCTCCTGTGAAGCCAGTGTCATTGCCGCGACTCGAGTTGTGTGCGGCCACCCTACTAACGAACCTCACTTTTCATACGCGCACTCTGCTGGGTCTGTCCACAGCGCCAGCCATCCTTTGGTCCGACTCCAGGGTTACGCTTCACTGGATCCAAGGACACGCCTCTCGCTGGAAGACTTACGTGGCCAACAGGGTGTCGCAAATCCAGACTCAGCTGCCCGAGGCTCAATGGCGACATGTGCCAGGACGAGACAACCCAGCCGACTGCGCTTCCCGAGGAGTCCAGCCAAGTGACCTCATCGGCCATCCTCTCTGGTGGACGGGACCATCCTGGCTGCTGGAGGACAGGGCACTTTGGCCGACCGACGACTGCGTCTTGCCAGACGCGGAACTGCCGGAGCAACGAGCCGTCAGCTCGCTCAACGCCGTCGGCAAGGCCGTCACCGAGCCGGACATCCTTCTCCGCTTTTCGTCACTGCACCGGCTACTCAGGGTGACGGCTTGGTGTCTTCGATGGCGACGACAAACCCCGCAGAGGACGCACAACCCCGCTGGCACCGCACAAACTCTCGAGCCACACGAGACCGACGACGCACTACTGCGATGGGTTCGAACTCTGCAGGCACTGCACTACAAGGATGAGGTGTCATCACTGAGCAGAGGACGTGCTTTGCCACCACGAAGTCCGCTCACTAAGCTGAGCCCGTATCTGGACGACAGCGGCACAATGCGAGTCGGAGGACGACTCAAGCACGCCATCCTGTCGCACGACGAGCGTCACCCGATCATCATTCCGCCGGATTCCAGGATGTCAGGGCTTCTGGTGGACTCATGCCACCGCCGAACGCTGCACGGAGGAGTGCAGCTCACCCTCGGGTTGCTTCGCCAACGATTTTGGATCCCGCGAGGTCGAGCCATCATCAAGAAGTCCATCCATCGGTGCGTCACGTGTACGCGATGGCGAGCCGCCGCACCGCAGCCGCTCATGGGCAACCTCCCGCAGGAGCGAGTGACTCCAGCGCGTCCATTCTTGCGTACCGGGGTGGACTACGCCGGACCGATCTTCATCCGGACTAGCAAGGGGCGAGGCCATCGAGCAAGCAAAGGTTTCATCTCGGTATTTGTTTGCCTCAGTTCCAAGGCGGTGCACCTCGAGGTCGTCTCCGACTACACGGCCGAGGCGTTCCTGGCTGCCTTCCGCCGCTTCGTGTCCAGGCGAGGTCTTTGTCGCGAGATGTTCTCGGACTGCGGCACCAACTTCACCGGAGCAAGCCGAGAACTTCGAGAAATGTTCCGCGCCTCAACTGCCGACGGCCGTCGCATCGCCCAGGCAGCAGCTTCAGACGGCATAAGGTGGCGGTTTAACCCACCCGCGGCTCCTCACTTTGGCGGACTTTGGGAGGCAGCCGTCAAGTCGACGAAGCACCACCTTCGAAGAGTCATCGGCGAGGCCACGCTCACCTTTGAGGAGATGACGACTCTCCTCACACAGGTGGAGGCGTGCCTTAATTCGCGTCCGCTTCAACCGCTGACCGACGATCCGGACGACTTAACGGCACTCACACCCGGTCACTTTCTGATCGGAGCTCCTCTCCTGGCCGTCCCCGAGCCGTCGCTTGCCACCGAGAGGGACAACACGCTGTCGCGATGGCAGCTTCTTCAAAAAATGCGCGATCACTTCTGGGAACGGTGGTCGCGCGAATATCTTCAGACGCTGGCCTGCAGACCGAAGTGGCAGAAAAACGAAACCGGCCCCAGCATCGGCGACCTGTGCCTCCTGCGCTCGGAGACAACACCTCCAACCCGGTGGCCACTCGCCCGAATCACGGCACTGCACCCGGGAGACGACGGCGTGACACGCGTGGTCACCGTGCGCACAACATCTTCGGATCTCGTCCGACCACTGGCGAAGATCATCCTCTTGCCGGGAGCCGACACTGAACCACCGCACTCGGAGTCGTGAGCTTAAATAAGCCCCGAAATTCCGTCACATTAACTCATTGTACATATCTCCATTGTAACATAATTCACGGTATAACATTACCGGGAATAGTACCGCGCGCAATTACACTTAATTACTTTCAGGCACATTCGATATTATGTGCGTTCCGCGAGCCGCGTTATCAGTTTTCCCCTTTTTGTCGCTCTCTCTATCGCGTTACAACTTCACGTTCACTTTCACATATCACAAATTCACTCTGCACGTCTTCTCATTATTCACTCTGTATAAATCTCCTCACTTCCACATGTGCTATTCTCGCGAAAGACACGTATGAACTGAGGAACACGTGTCTTTATACTACGTCACGCATTCCATTCATGATCGCTATCATTAATCTCATGAGTTGGACCGTTCGCGACACCTGCCCGCGTTCGAACATACTCGCAAATTTCGTCACGTACTGACGAGGCGGGCGGGATGTTCGAAAATCATAAAAATCATTCGGGTAAAAGGTTCGCATGAATAAATAACCGCGTTGCTCGCATTATAAAAATCTTATAATTCAAATTTAACGGGCGACGAGAAACTTCTCGAAATCTCAATCCGCCAGAAAAACTCGATCGTTCGAGTTATCTCCGATTTTTTTTGGGATATAAGAAACGCGTACCATAAACATTGGCAATAACATTGTCAACCGTCGACAAAATTAGAGAGGCGTATGGGCATGCGCGCCCATACGTCACAATCAGCTGATTGCCAATCAGCTGAGAGAAAAAAGCTGCGCGCATGACAATTAACAAATTGTCAACGTCAGACCTCATCGGCGGCCAATTGTGCGCGCCGCAAGGAGGTCACCGCTAAACAATTAAAATTATTGGGCCACGTCGCAAAGGGGCCCAAAAATCTGCGCTCTATATAACGGGCACCGCACGCGAGCACCCTCGAAGTCTCGCACTTTACGCTCAACCGCTTTCTTTCTTATAAAAACCGCTTCGATAAACCGCTATTATACGACCGCTCATTCTCTTGGACTTTTCTCGATCCGCTTTGTTAAAACCGCTGTGTAAGAACCGCTCTAGAATCTGCAATAGATTTATTATTCAGATTTTGAACAAATTCATTTATTTATTCTTGACTTTTATAATTGTGGTGTCGTGCAATAAAAATCAAAAACTCAAAAAAAATTACGTGTCGTGGCTCGTCTTAATCATTTAATCGTGTGGTGTCTTCCTTTAACTCTGTCGCTTTCGCGCCTCTCTCAACGACGCGCTCATCCGCGAACATAATTATATTTATATTTTATTTTATATTTATATTTTATTATTATATTTATATTTATATTATACAAATATTTCTATTTATTTACTTCAACATTTATATTTTATTTATTTTTTATAAATATATTGTTTTGATTATATAATCATAATTTTTTAAATATTTCTAACCTCAAAATCTTTAGCGAATAAAAATCTTCAGAAATTACACTTATCTTCAGAATTTATATTTCTTATATATATCTGTAAAATATTACTGCTAAAGATATTACTTGAAAATATTTTACGTACTTCATCAAAATCCATTTTTGTATTGGGATGCTCAACGACGATTCAGCGACGACGCTAGATATTGAACAAATCCAACTTTATTTCTTTGACGCTAGCGTCATAGGGAAATCACGTGATACCCCTTGACGCTCATTTTAGCGTCTCATGAATTTGCACCTTAAAGCGCCGAACAGCTGAGCCGTAAATACCGCGGCAAGAAACTCGGGCAAAAACGCGCCCGACGGGTCGCAAAAACGCGATAACGCGCCGTACCGGGAATCGTGCAAACGCATCCCGCACGCTTTATAATTACTTATTTCGCGCCGCGCCGTCTGCGAACGATTATTCTTACACACACCCACTCACACACACCAATATAGCGAACACACATATTCACATACGTATATACACGCTCACACACACACTTGTACATCACAACACAGTTCTAATAAATACATTTCTTACACACCTACACACAACACGTGATTTATTCCGCCACCTGGATCCGACGGCTATCCGTTTGAATTACAATTACATGGATACGGAAAGACCGTACGTTACATTGCGTACTTCCGCATCCATCTATAGTAAATTCGTTGAAATATCAAATAATTAATTTTTACCTTTCAGTTATTTCAATTACTCAGTTGTTTAATGTAAATTAATTAATTTACTTTACAATTAAATTAAACGCGATTATTCAATTAATAGAAAAAGAATTACACTTTATTTTTATAGAACATCGTCGCTTCAGTGAATTGATAGGGTAGGCTTAGATTTCGCATTCAAGAAAATCCTTATTTGAATGTGCAACAAATAACTCGACAAGCAGATAAGATTAATAAAGCAAGTAAAATTTAGTACATTAAAACGAATAAATGAAAAACAAAGCGGTCAATTCTGTGCGACTGATTGAAAAAAACTGGCTTTATTTATTTAAATATGAAAAAATAAAATTATAACATAAAAATAAGTAGTACATAATAACGCATTATATATTACGCATAATAATGCATAATATTCCGCAACTTCATTGATTCATGGTTTTCTTATTTATATTTTTCATACACACTGAGGATTATGATCAAATGATAACATGATACATGTTAACCTCTAATCTCTTGTGCACGAGTCAAAAGATGGCTGCATACATTGTAGGGCCGGAAGTGAAAAGTGAAATATTGAGTCGGTAAGATAGTAGAAAAAATTTGTAAAATATTTGTAAATTGATAGTAAAAGAATGGTCTCCTGACCGTTTAATTCAAGGTAAGAGAAGTTGAAGGTACTTAAAACACGCACATACTCTTTCTCGTCATTCACTGTCCGGTCAAAACCCAATCCAATTTGTGTGATAAGCCGGAGCCCCGTTAGCCGTCGATAAATCCATTTGAATTCTCGACGTTGCCCGACTTTCACCGCGTGGAGGTGGGGACGGCGCGTGAGCGTTATACGCTCTTTTGAAAGTCTTAATGTTTTTAATTATATTTTTTTCATTTTACATGTAGATACATAAAAAGACAACACTTACAGTTATAAAATTACAATTTATTTTCAATCATATGGTACAAGTGGACGGACAAATTGCGGAACAAAATAATGCTACTGCTATTGCTAGTCCTCTTCCTCGTCTGACTGCAACGAGCCAAATGAGGCAACCTCTTCTTTTTCCAGATCGCTGGAAAAGGATGGAGCAGATGGCGGAGTAGAGGGTGGAGAACACGAAGGGGATCTCGGCTGAGAGCCGAGAGCAACATCCCCTTGCTCTTCCACCTCCTCCTCCTCTTCCTCCTCCATCTCTTCCTCTTCAACCTCCTGTTCCAAATTCTCTTCCTCCATCATTTCATCCCATAGCCAATATGCCGGACATTTTTTTACTATTTTACCATCTGGATTCAATACCATGATGTTTTATAAAATCGATTTAATATCTGAAATTCCCCTATAGAGATTGTATCAGAAATTAAATCAGTGATACTTTTAATTTTATCTATCGTCTTTTGCAAGCTTTAAATAATCCTCATGACTAAAACTTAAGTACGAGAAAAATAGCGCACCGTAGCGGTAAACAAACGAACTACCGATTACTGATTTTGCGGTGAAATTTTACTTCCACCGACTATAATTAATGAAATATAAGATAAATTAACAAAAAATAAGCGTTTCTACTAGAGATCAATGAAATACTGATACTTTTTCATATATTTGTAAACAGAAATTAATATAGTTTTCATAATAATTATATATATATGTTCGAAACTAGTCGAACATTAAAAAATTAAGGCTCGAATAATTGCGTTCGATTAAAAAGAGTGTCGAGGGCCCGACAGTTCATTCGGCGCCCCTGGCAGCCGGTAGCGAGATATCGCTTTATTAGCGAAAATTCAAAACAGCCCTCGTCCTTCTCGAAAGATCAAATAACAATACATAGCACATTTGATCGTTAAATTTAAACGGTGTCTCAGTCAGCGTCGAGTTCATGAAATATCGGGATCTTTCGAGAAGGACTTGGGTATAAATTGATCGATGAGCACTGGGCCTTTTGTCGAAAAGTCTCCGACGCTCTCATTTCGCTCACCGATATTAAAAACGTTCTTTCCGTCGCTCGCGGAATATATCGATTCTCTCAGTTGCTTGCGGATTCTAAAATTCAGCTCGAATTTTGCGATCTTTCTTTAGTTGTTAATTAAAAGACAGTGTATTTGTAATTATATTAGAATAAAAGACAAGACTTTTTGTACATATATATATATATATATATATATATATATATATATCGGAACTTATCGCTTTCTCTGTTCCTTATCGTTCTCTTTCTCTCGTGCCGCGCTCACTTCCCGGTCTATTCTCGAGCTCTCGCAAACAATATATATATATATATATATATATATTATGTATGTATGTATATGTATATGTATGTACTGCGACGAGTTTCTTTTAATATTTGAGAATTTTCCTCGGATGTTAGAGAGAGAGATGGGGAATGAAAACGTCGTCAAAAAGAGAGGGCGGAAAAGGTACTCGCGTTCGGGGGAGCCGGGATGGAGGGTGCTCCTGCGCGAGCCGCGGCGAAACGAAGGCCGTTTCGAGATCTCGAGGTTGGGCGCCAGATACGGTCTTTCACGTATCACTTCGCGAAACGCGAAATTCGCGACAGACACGGCCTTTCTCGCCCCGGGCCGACTAGCTCGCCTAACGGTAGAGGGGCAGGGTTATTGGAAAGATTTCTATAATTTTTGATTACGAGGCTCCGTGAAACGGGAAGGATTAAGCGGGCGAACCACCAATTAAACACTCACAGCGACATTTAAATAACTTACGCGAATTCAGAATAACAAAAAAAATAACGAATTTATTAAAACAAAAGTAACAGAAATCGATGAAAGTTAGAGGCAGATACTGTAGTTAGAGAAAATTATACAAAAAAAATACAGAAAGTGAGAAAAATAATCGAATATCAAAATGTAATTTTGCTTGCAAATAATAGAAAAATGACGTATTACAAATATTTGCCGGAGCGCGACAACGGTGATCGCAATAGTCTGAGATTCGCGGAGTCGTTCTTGCGGCTATCATTCGCCGAACGCCGCCTCGCCGAAATATTATATTTTCATCTTGCTTTTACTTGCTGCGATAATTCTAATGATCCGCGATCGCGACAACGAGAACACCTTAGGTGCAGGTCTTACTCAATAATAGGCGAAGACGAGAGAGAGCTCGTTGACGATGAGTACGGGCGCAGCGATCGATAACACAGGCACACAAAAAAAAATTTCATCTACCAGAGGTCGGAATAGTGTTTCCTTATGTTTTCGGGTGTGCTGAATCCGAATTTTTCAGTTCCAGAGAGATTTAAAGAGTGGATTTTGAGTAAATTGCAGTTTTATATGAAAAAATTGAGATTTCGAAGATTTTGGCTTTTAAAACACATACAACCTCATCCACGGGTAATTTTTTTAATCTCAAAAGCATTTCATATCTTTGTGCATGTTAAAAACACTCTCTGAGAACAGAAAAGTAGACTAGAACAAGTAGCAGCGCATGCGCAGAGTGAAAAACGCGTTATTTCGCCTTTTATGGGCATTTTACTTATGCAACATTAGGGTGGTCGTTAATTTTTTTTTTTCTTTTGGGCCGGGTAGAAATCAGTTCTAAGTCCGTGAAAACTCACGCGGAAACCAATCTGAGTGCCATCCGAACCTTTATTCCCGTACCTCAAAGCGCCCAAAGTTTCTTACGGGATTCACATGTAAAAAAGCGTAAAGTTCATCCTTTCGTCTTTTGTTAAGTCCAGTCACATTTTTGGCAAAAACTAATATTTTTTTCAGATTCTACGCAAAAAAATACGTCGAAAACGTGTCATAAAGTAAAAAAAAATTTTTTCATTTTTCCGCAATTTTTGAATTTTATTTGATTTTACTGAAATTTAGCATTTGAGCCGTTTTTGGTGAAAAAGTGAAAAAAATTTTTTTGTCATTATGACACATGTTTTCGATGTATTTTTTTGCGCAGAATCCGAAAAAAATATTAGTTTTTGCCAAAAATGTGACTGGACTTAACAAAAGACGAAAGGATGAACTTTACGCTTTTTTACATGTGAATCCCGTAAGAAACTTTGGGCGCTTTGAGGCACGGGAATAAAGGTTCGGATGGCACTCAGATTGGTTTCCGCGTGAGTTTTCACGGACTTAGAACTGATTTCTACTCGGCCCAAAAGAAAAAAAAAATTAACGACCATCCTAATGTTGCATAAGTAAAATGCCCATAAAAGGCGAAATAACGCGTTTTTCACTCTGCGCTGCTACTTATTCTAGTCTACTTTTCTGTTCTCAGAGAGTGTTTTTAACATGCACAAAGATATGAAATGCTTTTGAGATTAAAAAAATTACCCGTGGATGAGGTTGTATGTGTTTAAAAAGCCAAAATCTTCGAAATCTCAATTTTTTCATATAAAACTGCAATTTACTCAAAATCCACTCTTTAAATCTCTCTGGAACTGAAAAATTCGGATTCAGCACACCCGAAAACATAAGGAAACACTATTCCGACCTCTGGTAGATGAAATTTTTTTTTTTGTGTGCCTGTGTAATCGATCGCCGTCGGACGCTGATTCCGCCGCTCACAACGTCCAGAGGTTCTTAAATTTATTCCGACCCGCGCGAATTTCTCGAATTCGCGACCTACCGCAATCTAATGCGCACCGCGACGCACACCCACACACGCGGCACACAAGCCAACGAGCGCGACAAAGACAACGATACGCTCGACCACAGACACACATACACGCTAATTAACACACACGTCGCACAACGATCGATTGCGGGGATGTCTGACGCGGCGTCGACACTTCTTTTCGACCGCACGGAACGCGAAGGCGATCCTCCGCGCCCGTGGTCGATATGCGAGAGCCGGTCGCTACGCGGTTTTCCCAACACCTCGAATCCCGAAGAAAGAGAGACGAACAATTCCGTATCGACTACGGCCGACGTTACGATCGTCCTTGATGCCTCGGTCACTTGTCTCTGGTCGCCCGAAATACACGAAAATTGAAGGCTCGGTACAACGACCGAGCGACAACGAGACACGAAAATGGCGACGGCGACAGAGTGGCCGGTTCGCGGACGAGATCGCGTACGTGGCTTACAAATTAGCGATGGGCAACCTCACCGATATTTCCTCCCGTGGCCTGGGGATGGCCCTCGGCTCGTCCTCTCGATCGGACCTTGGCGGCGACACGCTTACGCCCACGACAAAGAATATCACAAACGAAGAAAAACAGGAAGCGACTTAACGCAGAGAGCGACCGCACCAGAATGAATCCCTGGATCTCGCGATCCAGGGTCGATAGCGGCGTCAATCCTGCGCGCAGGGGTGCGCGGATTCGCGGCCAATAGCGCCGCGACACGCGAGGTATTACTGCGCCCCGCGACAACGCCGTATCGGGGGCCGTTACGGCCACGACAATTCGAAAATCATATTTTCCATGACCCTGGTATCGGCGGTCTTCTTTTAGGTTGATGGTTTATCCTCCATCCTGGGACGATAGCGCCGCCCGGGCCCTACGATTCCGGTCATGGACAGCTGTTTGGTTTTCCGCTGTTCATCCTCTTTTCGCGGAGGGGAATTCCACCCGCGACTCTGTGTTGCCTCGATTCTCGGGCGCTATCTCTGCTCTCCAATGAAAGGTCGCAAATGCCGCACCGGTAGTCGCTGGACGTATTTCTCTCCTGCCCCTCCCGATCGTTCTCCGGCGGGTTGCCCGACGTACAAAATAATAATAACAAAAAAAATAATTAGTAACGACGCGAAATTATAATAATAGCTCGTCTCTCCGGAGATTTCGATACGGCTCTCGCAATCTTTTTCTGGCGCGGCCGCTCGGCCCGCGCCCCGTCAAGATTTCCGGGGCGGATGGACGCGCGTAGGGACGGCAACGTCACAGTACATATGTATATGTATATGTACATATATAGTTTAAAATTAATTTGTAATTAATAAAAATTAGTTTTCATTTTGTCTATAGAAACATCAAAAATACATTTCCTTAACTATGGTTTTAAAAGCGTTTCTATAGGAACATTTCTTATTAATGCTCTACGATTAAAAAATATTGGATACGTTTAAGTAACGTATATAAAACGACCATGTTCTACCTGGGGTATGTAACAAAAATTAGAAAAAGTGGTCGTACCGCGCATCTGCCTATGCCCGGCGGGTGTTCTGCTAGCTGCGGGTGTGCGGCAGCTGCCGGCGGATGGTTCTTTGGTTCCGGGCAAAACGGGGGAACGATACCGGGACGCATCGTTACAACATAACCTTTAATAAATAATAAAATGTAGTATAACTTATGGGATATTTCCTTATAACTTAATTATAATTCAAATACTAACTATTATTATTATTACTATTAATTAAATTATTAATTATGCATTATCGTGTTATTTATAGGACGCGCCAAATTTGATTTGAACTTATAAAACAAATAACTTTTAAAATACGTGTGCGTCAAGTGTTTCATACTTTCTAATGATAATAATTTAATTAAATTATGAAATTTAATAAAATGCGTATTGCTCCTATTTTATAATTTCAATTTTCTACATTTAAACGGGCAAAGTAACTTTTCAAATAAATTGTGCAGAATTTATTATTTTGTTATTTATTATTTTTATTATTTTATTGTTTTCAGTTACTTTTTTAACAAAAAGGACAATAATAATACATGTAAAATATACTACATGTATATTTTGAATAAATATACATATTGAGAATAAATGAGTCCAAAATGCAAATGTTCAAAATGTACACCGTTTTCATTTATGCATCACTAGAATCTATCGACTAATGAAGCTTGCAATCCTTCTGCATTAACTGAGGCACCAACGTGTCAATAATTCTTTATCGTCTTGCGTGGAGAGAGCTGTAGCGTGGACTAAATTGTTTATTAATTTTTAAATCTTTTATTCTATCCCCTAAGGGAAAAAATATAATGGCGTTAGATCTGGCGATATTGCCATGCAATTGGTCCATCTAATCCAATTCTTTCCATATTGTGGAAAATTTTGATTTAATATATTTATGCAATGTCGAACGCGCGGTGAGCTGGTGCGCCATCTTGTTGATACTATATATGCGCGCGTACTCAACAAGAGGAGAGGAACATCATCCAGCAAGGGCGCGGCCAGTGGGGATCAAGAGTAGGCAAAGCCTGCTCTTCGCAACTTTTTTGCCTGCTTTTGAAAAATCTACCAATTTATAAATAATTCTATTTTCTTTATTAAAATATTTGCAAATTGTTTGTGATATTGTATTATTTACAATAATATTTTTTTATAAATATCATCCATTATTATTTTTTGTCATCGGGCAGCGATACGCTTCATTGGACTGACTGTGAGTCCTCTTTCATCACAATTTTCAGTGTTTTGTATATATTCCGTCCAGCGAGAGAATGTACCGACTCTGTGCATAGGTGTGACGTCCCGACCAATAATTTTCTTCTTTTTACCATATAAGTGAATTCCTTCTTCACCTTATTGAAATTTGTGCAATTCCATCTAATTAAAAAAGAGCAAGATTGGAAGAAATATCTTTTGTTAGCATTAGCATCATAATTACATTTATCCTTAATTATATTTTAATTAATTATTTTAAATAATTATTTTAACCAAATTTATTAAAGTTATAGTATTAATTTTATAAGGATACTTATATAAAAAGAATTATAGGTTCATCAACAAATAATGCATTGTACAAAGGAGCGATATTAAAACGCCTTTGAGATTCGGCGAGCGCTTTTATCTATTATGGAATGTAAACCATAATCATAGATAACAACCGTTATTGGTCGTCATTCCCTCGTTATGACATCATTTGTAAATTTTCGGTTAATTAAATATTCCACTTAAGTAATATCGAAATTAGGTAATAAGAAGCAAAATTCAAAATTGTACATAGCCAAATTTGGAAAAAGGAACTAAGCCTGTAGTAGAATTGTAATATTATTAAGAGGATTCGTTCATACGTACATTTCACACGGCGACTTGCTCTCGCTAATCATAACATCCGCATACCAAGCTCTGGCCGATCGATATTCCAACGGACAAAGAAGATGACGAAGTTTGCATTATCTAATCCCCCAACAAATCGTACTAAGGAGGACCAGCGTCTACCGGCATTGTCACGGAAGGCCAGAAGTTTTTTCTCCGGCTTACAGTCAAGATATACTCTGATTTTCGCTGATTGTTCACTGCATTATTCACTGACTTGATTGTAACTACTTATACACTTCTATTCTATACAATATAAATGTAGAGTTAATTGAAAAGTTCTACGAGAGATTTTACTGAGAACCACTTTTTACCGCCGAATTTTAAAATCCATTATTCATTGGAGAATTTACACTGCGGGATCTTTGAATTTCGAGCGATACTTCAGATACGACAGATCTAGAAGGAAGGAAGAATATCAAATATTCTCCTAGTAAGTAAGGGATAATTAGAAATTAGGTGAGTTAAGATTATTTTAATCCTTTTTTCTATCATATTATTATTATAATTAATGTCATTAATTTAATTTCCATTGGATTATTTAACATAGTTTTGTCATTATTACTTTACTTGATATAATTATTTTGTACGATTCATAATTATTACTATAATTTATAATTTTTACTTCGATTTATAATTATTAATTATCCTATTATTTAATTTCATTATTATTATTTGATTATCATCATTTATTAATAAATGTAATGATTGAGTTAATAATATTTATATTAATCTTGATTATTTTAATTTTATTCATCCTTTCGGCATTACTTTATGATGAATTGCGTCTTCTTATTTAATCTAATCATTTAGTTATATTATATTATTTTATTTTATCTTTTTATTCTGCTTACCCTCATTTAGAATTTTATTTTAAATTTGATAATAGATCATAATCTCCCTCATCCCCAGTAAACCCGGTGAATGCAGGGTGACTGAAAAATACGGGAGGCATTTGAATAAAATAATTAAGTAAACCATCTCGGTATTGTAGTTTACTATTATTTTGTAATCAAGGACAAACAAGGCAAAGTGATAAGAGCGTGGCGCGCCACTCAGTACACACAGGCCCGCTCTGGCCCGGCGATATATAATATTTTGAGAGAACAGTCGGTATGCCAGATGCGAAGGCCTTGGGCTCACTGATGTCAGAACGAGGACGCGGCTCACATGCACACAACTAGAAGACCACATATATATGCTGCGCAGAACGCTCTGCGCAGCACATGTACGTGGTACTCTGATGTGTGGATGTGAGCCGCGTCCTCATTCTGGCATCAGTGCTTAGTGTCACGCGTTACGTGTTGCTACGTGTTGCCAACATAATAAGCTGCACGAGCACGAGCAGTACGACGGCGTGGTGGTAGAGTTTCTAGGCGGAAACCTGCGCGAAACGGATGAGTTTCATCCAATCTTGATATATTCTCTCGATGTAATACAGTACGCGACGATTTTCTTACGATAATTCTATTTGCTTATGTTTTATTTTGCGCAGACAGACGCGGTTCGCTTTCTTTATCGGCTTTTCTATTTCACGGCATTTTTTCACATTTTTTAACTTCATATTTTACAATTGTATTAATATGTATACATTACATTGTTTTAATATATATATATATATATATATATATATATATATATCTTAAACCATCATTTTTTTGGAATGCAAGCAAAATATTTTATTTTTAACATCTAACATTTTTTATAATTTAAAATTTTTGATTCAATTTTATGAAAACTATATTAAATATGTGTTTTGAAATATTTTTAAAACCTGAAATAGATAACCACTTTATAAGTATAGTTACCCTAATTTGCAAATGTCGTAACTTTTTTTTCAAGATAATAAAGAACATTCTTTTCTTATGAAAATATTATCTTAAATTATAATTTGGAAAAATATCGTAAATTTATTATAAAGAAATAAAGTAAAAATAAATTAATAATTAGGAACATTTTTGGAATGATTAAAAACTAAAAAACATGTTTTTTTTCATTATTATTTTTGAATGGTATTTATAAATTAAAAGAATATATCATTTCTTTAAAGTTTTCAAGATATAATATTTTGCTCGTATTGTAAAAAAATGACTGTAGAATAAATGAGATAGGAAAAATAATAAAAAGTTTATGTATTTTGAAAACACTAACAATTTTATGGTAAAAGTATTTTATTATAAATTTATGATTCATGATTTACCATGAATTCAAGTCATGATTTTACCTAAAATTAAGTAAAAATTAGAATATTTTAAAATATTAGAATATTAGAATAAGAATATTTTCCATTTTCAGTCATGGATATTCGTAAATTTTTTTCTAAAGAAAAAACCACAAAATATGAATCCAGAACCATAAAAAGGATAATGGCTTGTCTCTCCGGAGATTTCGATACGGCTTTCGCAATCTTTTTCTGGCGCGGCCGCTCGGCTCGCGCCCCGTGAAGATTTCCGGGGCGGATGGACGCGCGTCGGGACGGCAACGTCACACCCCCCCCTGCCAAGAGAGACCGTATCGGCTCCAGCCACCCATCATGGCCACAAAATCGGACTTTCCGTTCGTCCTTTCGCACATGTTCGGGCGACCAAAGTCTCCGGAGCCGAGGCAGACACAAACACAAATCCACAACGGAACGAAACAAACAAAACAATAAAGTATCCGAAACGAGAAGCTATAGGATGCCGTCTCTCACTAACTGTTGCTCGCGCTGTCGTCTCTCACGAGGGCCCGCGGTCCCGTTTGCGGCTGGACCCTCCCGTTCGACATTCGCGAGCTGTTTCACTAAGGTTTGTCCGGAAACCGGGACGTAACTCGTCGACAGCCTCAATAACGTTCCGGTATCGGTCGCGAAATTCTCGCCATTCCTTCCCCTAATTTATTGGGTTAATTGCCGGGAGGGTCAGGTGGAATATTATAGGGTTTCAAGTCTTTAATGTGCACCTTGCCTATTGATCTATTAGCGCGGTCTTTTAATTCGTACACTACCGGCAACAATATTTTCGCGATAGTAAACGGACCGTGATATTTGGTCGCTAATTTAGCCGAAATATTCTGAGCGGCTGACGACAACACGTGCTGCCGCTTTAGAACTTGCTCGCCAATCGCAAAACGATGATCTCGTCTTCGCAAATTATAATAATGCGCCTGTTTACTATGCGCGGCCTCTAAGTTCTCTACCACCCAATCTCGCAAAGCCTGAATTCTTTCCATGCGCTCTTTCCAAGTTTCGGGATTCGCTTCCGCGACTTCGACAGCTGACTCGTGTCTCCCACGCACGGTGTTAACCGGCTGGGGTTCCTTACCGAAATTTAAGAACGCAGGAGTAGCCTGCAAGGAGGTATGGTACGCCGTGTTGTATGCGAATCTGAACTCAGCCAAGTGAATGTCCCATTCGCGATGATCGTTTTCGAGAAACGTCGTAATCATAGTTTTAAGTACCCTATTGACACGCTCTACCGGATTTGCCTGGGGATGATAAGGCGGTACGGTAGTGTGAACGATGCCATATTCTTCCGCAAACGCCTGTAATTCGCGGTTGATGAATTCAGTGCCGTTGTCCGTCAACAGTATCCGCGGCGCGCCCCAACGGTGAACGATTAATTCATTTAAGAGCTCGCGAATCTTTTTGCCCGTCGCTTTCCGGAGCGGGCTACATTCAATCCATTTGGTGAATAGGTCTTGGATTACCAGAATATACGCGTTACCGTTTTTGCTCGGCGGAAAAGGACCCATAATATCCGTGGCCACTACCGTCCACGGAGTTTCGATAGCTCGGCGTCCCATTAAACCCATCGGCACATTCTGTTCCACCTTTGTCCTCTGACAAACGTCACAATGTCTGACATAATCCGCTACCCCACGAAACATACGCGGCCAGAAATACCGAGTCGCTACTCGCTGATATGTTTTCTCGACTCCTAAGTGACCTGATTGTGGAACATCGTGAGCCTCCTTAATAACGTTCGCGCGCGCTTCTTTAGGAAGTACTAGTTTCCATTGCTCGAGATCGTCGACAACTTGCGATACGACAGCGTTCGGCTTTCGAAAATACAGCTGATCGTTTTCGATTTTCTAACCCGAATATTTACGCGGATCATTTTCCACGTCTCGAACGCGTGCATCATACCAAGGGTCTCCGGTAATCGCAACAGCACATAATTCGTCGGTAGTCTCATAAATGCGCGACAACGCGTCTGGAACGTGATGTAACGCTCCTTTCCGGTGCTCGATCGTGTAGTCATATTCCAACAATTCGAGAGCCCATCGTGCTAGTCGGCCTGTGGGATTCTTTAAATTATGCAACCAGCGTAAGCTGCTATGGTCCGTAATGACTTTAAGAGTATACCCCTCGAGATACGGTCTAAACTTTTTAATCGACCAAACGACAGCCAAACATTCCTGCTCGGTCGTAGAGTACTTCTTCTCGGCCTCCGACAGCGCTCTACTCGCGAACGCGATTACGTGTTCTACACCTTCCGATTCTTGTGTCAATACCGCTCCTAAACCGACCGAACTCGCATCCGTTTGCAAAACGAACGGTAATTCAAAGTTCGGACACGACAGCGTAGGCGGTGACGTGATGCACGATTTAACCGACTCAAACGCAGCTTTTTGTTCATCCCCCCACTCCCAAGAGAAACCCTTCCGGAGGAGACGAGTTAGCGGTTCTAAGCGCGTCGCACATTGCGGTATAAATCGGCGATACCAAGACGCCATCCCTATAAATCGTCGTAACTGTTTGATGTTTTTCGGCGGCGGATATTCGACAATCGGTGCGGTTTTATCAGGGTCTACCTTGAGCCCTTCCTGTTGTATCAGGAACCCAAGATGTTTCACCTGTGACCGACAGAATTTACTCTTCTCAGGATTTATTGTGAGGCCTGCCTCTCTAATTCGATCTAGTACGCGTTTCAACCAACTCAAATGTTCTTCAAAGGTACGCGTTATGACAACGATATCATCTAAATAAGCGAAAGCATGCGGTTCCATTTCAGGACCTATAAGCCGATCAAGTAAACGCTGAAATGTCGCGGGGGCACCGGTGAGACCATACGGCATTCGGGTGAAATGAAACAACCCCTTTCCCGGTACCGTAAATGCCGCTAACTCGCGACTATTTCTCTCGAGCGGAATCTGAAAATAGGCCTGACTTAGATCGATAGTCGAAATATAGCTAGCCGATCGTAACTTATCGAGAATTGCGTTCATATACGGTAATGGATACGCATCCTTTTTCGAAACGCTGTTTAATTTTCGAAAATCCAGACAAAATCGATAGCTTCCATTAGGTTTCTTAATCATTACGATCGGACTAGACCATTCGCTTTTAGATGGTTCGATAATTCCTGCCGCTAACATCTTATCTACTTCCGCGTAAATCGCTTCCTGAATTTTTGGCGAAACGGGATAATACCTCTGTTTAATCGGAGCATGTCCGCCGACATCAATTTTGTGCTCCGTCAAACTAGTCGCTCCCGGTTTATTCGGATCGCCTACGATATGACCCTCTAAGAATTTTTCTAATCGCTGGCTTTCGCGCGACGACAACTCACTCAAACCGCAGCAAATAAGCGGATCCGATTTCGACAGCCGAGCCCGTTGTGTTTTGTGAACACGGGTCGTTTCCGCGGGAAAACTAATTTCTAGCGGGCCGTCATTCGACTTTCGGTCTGCTAATTTCGCGATTTCGGACACGAAATAATTACTTGATTCACGACTAGCCGAATTCTCGATCAAATTTAAGGGAAAAATGGGGTCCACTGGCTGGTTCTCGAAACGATACACAATGGCGGGTTCATCCTCAAAGCACCATTCTTGGCGTGGAAAATTGACCACCATACCAAATGGCCCCAAAAAATCAAGCCCAAGTATGCATGATATTGCTAATGACGGCAAGGCATACGCTCTCACAGCGTCCTATTATACAATGTAAACGGAATATCCACCTCCCCCCTAACGCGTGTCGTTTGGCCGGTCGCCGTAACCACTCGTCGGCCATCTGACTTTCGAAATTTTAATTTCAATCTGTTCACTAATTCGACAACGCTAGAACCCAAGAAAGTTCGAGTCGAACCACAATCCACTAGAGCGCTAATCTCGTTTCCTAATAATTTAACACGAATAAATAACATCGACGCAATGTCACGACAACCAAAAGCACTGAACAAAAATTCACGAGAACAATTAACGACACGAAAAGGGGGTTGGGATTGAATAGGAGTCGGGTCCCCCCTATTATTCGACTCCTTTACTCTTTTCCCGAACAGTCGGGACACGTTCGTAATGTTACTTCCGCTCGACCGCAACGATAGCAATGCAGTCGCGGAGCGGCTGAACAATTTCGCGAAAGATGACCATCACAATTCCAACATTTTAGTGTGGAATTTCGTGAAACTTTTGATTCTACGGCCGTCGCCCCTGACGACGACAAACTTGTCTGAGCGGCCTCCGCTCCGGTCGCGGCTCGAGTTGCGCGATTTTTGTTTTTCCTCTCCCTGCGAGAAGCGGATCTCGATTCTGATTCCGCATCAGATGTACTCAACGCGGCAAGAGTTTCCCGGCCTCGGGTAGACTGTTTCGTATTACGCGGTGCGTGGTACGCGAGATCCGGAAACAGATTTCTCTGGAGTCGGGGGAGCCCGATAACGTTGCGACAGCTGATAACTAGCCTCCACGCGAGTAGCCAAATCTTCTAAAGCGTCTAAAGCTTCTACCTCATTTCGACGGATGGACTGTTGTATGCGCGACAATAAATTTCGGAACGCGCTGCTTACTTGTTCTGATTCAGTTCACGGTGGCGACAACCGGTCGAATATGGCTCGAAGACACGTCAAAAAATCAGCGACAGACTCATGTTCCCCTTGAGTCCTTCTCATAATTTCTTCGCGAAGAGCAAATTGAAAATCCGGGTCCCCGAATCGCGTTCTCCACGCATTTTTAAAAACGGTCCAATTCGACAGCCGATCGCGTTTACTACGGAACCAATGAAGTGCTATGCCCGTTAGAAAGAACGGTAAGCAACGCAAAATATCTTCGTCAGGTACGGGAATTAACTCGCGACCTTCCTCAATTCTTAGTAAAAATGTTTCCGCGTCTTCCCCTCTCGCGCCCGAGAATTTCAAATTCCATTTCCGCATGACGTGGTACGCCGTCATCGCGGAATTTCCCGTGTTTTCGCGCGAGAAATCTCGTCCTATCGAGTGCGCAGTATCGCGGGAGCCAGAAGGTGCGCGAGACCTCGCCTGGTCCATCGGACTATCAGGTCGAGCCATCGCATCCGTAGGAACTTCTAAAAGCTCCTCGTCCGACATCTTATCCGTATTAAATTTTCGATTTTTGCGTACGCGACGCAGCAAACGCGCGGTCTGAATGGAATAACTTCCTTCCGTTGAAAGTCTCCGCCGCTGTAATTCTTCCAGTAATTGTTCGCGATTTAACACGAAAATCCAGTCGTCCTCTGGGTCGACTTGACTCATGCGATAAAGAAAGAAAAACTCGAAACAAAATAAATAAGCTCGAACTCAGCAAGACGTGGCAAGATCACCGCGATCGTAAACGTCGATAGCTCAATAACACAAGACAAAGCCGTTATTGTCCAAACGATCGAAGGTCGACAACAAACACGTAAAGGTCGGCGAAAGAAAAGAATTTCAAACAAAAGCGTTAACGACGAAACGAATATACGACAAAAGCAATCACTCGACTAAATAATTTAATTCGCATTAGCTCCCCGAACTTTTTCCTTCTCAACGCGTGGCCCCACGTTGGGCGCCAAATTTTTGCGACGTTTCTTTTTATTGTTAATTTTTCGATCCTCCTCGGGTGTTGGAGAGGAGGATGTAAAAGGGGGAGCGAAAACGTCGTCAAAAACACAAGGATAGAGATACTCGCGCTCGGAGGAACTAAGATGGAGGGTGTTCTCGCGCGAGCCGCGGCGAAGCGAAGGCCGTCTCGAGATCTCGAAGTTGAGCGCCAGATACGGTCTTTCACGTATCAGTTCGCTAAAACGACAGAATAACGCGAAAAACGTTAGCCTGTTTCGCCACGGGCCGACTAGCTCACCTAACGGTAGAGGGGCAGGGTCCGTTGAGAAGGATATTGAATTATTTTATGCGAGGCTGGCGGTGATTACGAAAATTGACAAATACAACGGACTTTAACAATCACGAAAGGCTAACACTCAAATAAATTACGCGAATTTAATATAAAAGAGAATGTAACAAATTTATTTAAATAAATGAAATATAATAGAAAAGGATATAAAGTGAAAGAAATAACAAGTTCTAGAAAGAAATAGTAATAATGACATAAATTAGCGAGACTGAATTAACGAAATATATAACTGAGTTTAACATAATTGCGAAAAGTTGAAATAACGTACAACAGATCGACAGCGGTGATAACAATAGCAATACGAAATCGAGATCATAAGAACGCGGAGATATTTATCGTCCTCCAGGCCCGTTTTTATGACCGGACTTTGCGAGACCGAATGGCGTTTCGAGAGCGTAACGGAAATTTCGACAATCTCCTCGAGGACGCATTTAACCCATCTATTCTCTTTGTTACTCGCTCTTTTAATCGACAGCACTATGTTTGAAATAAGGCTTAATAATTGAGCGATAGTAATCGAGCGATTTGCGAAGACGGAAAATCTCGCTTGCTACGAGCAAGATCGATTCGCTCGGAATTCGATAGCCGTCGGACGCTACTTCGCTTCTTTTCGGCGTAACGCTTTCTACCTACGCGAAACCCTCAAATTTCGACACTTTCTTAATTCGCTGTAATCTATTATGCACCGCGACACACTCAAACGTACGACAAATACCTTACAATATGCGCGATTCATACAAGCAACAAGCGCGACAAAGACAGCACGACTTTTGACCCGTCGCGAGACGCACACAGTCACACTCTCACATACACGCTAATTAGAAACGAAAATTGCCTGGAGATCGATTGCGGGGATGTCTTACGCGGTTTCGACAACTCTTTTCGACAGCACGGATCGCGAACGCGTTCCCCGCGATATACCGCGCACGTGGTCGATATACGAGAGCCGGTCACTACGCGTGTAACGACACCCCGAATCCCGGAGAGAGACGAACGGTACCTTATCAGCTACGGCCGATGTTACGATCGTCCTCGATGCCTCGGTCGCTTGTCTCCGGTCGCCCGAAATACACGAAAATCGCGAGCTCGGTACAATGCCCGAGCGACAACGAGACACGAAAATGGCGACGGCGACAGAACGGCCGGTCCGCGGACAGAATCGCGTACGTGGCTTACAGATAAGCGATGGGCAACCTCACCGATACTCGTTCTCGTAGACAGGAGATGATCCTCGGTCTCGTCCTCTTGACCTCGGCGACAACGACGATAAGACGACAACGAATAGATACTCTTAAAAGACGACTACGTTTCGAGAGCGCCCGCACCAGAATGAATCCCTGGATCTCGCGATCCAGGGTCGATAGCGGCGTCAATTCTGCGCGCAGGGGTGCGCGGATTAGCGGCCAATAGCGCCGCGACACGCGAGGTATTACTACGCCCCGCGACAACGCTGTATCGGGGGCCGTAACGGCCCCGATAATTTAAAATTCCGAATCTCGGTGACCCTGTTATCCGCGGTCTTCCGGATGCTGGTCCTGCGTCCTCCGTCCTTGGAGGGTGGCGCCGATCCGGTCCGGTTATTCCGGCTCAAGACAGCTGTTTCTTGGCTGTTTTCCCTCCGTTATTTGCAGGGGGCGAAATCCACCCGCGACTCTGTTCCTCCGGCGCTGTCGTATCGGCTGTTGTAATGATTCCTCTTGGGCCTCTTCTGGTTTCCCTCCGGCGGATTGCCCGACGTACAAAAATGATACAAAAAAAAGTAATTAATACTAGCGCGAAAAAGGATAATGGCTTGTCTCTCCGGAGATTTCGATACGGCTCTCGCAATCTTTTTCTGGCGCGGCCGCTCGGCTCGCGCCCCGTGAAGATTTCCGGGGCGGATGGACGCGCGTCGGGACGGCAACGTCACAATATATTGCGACGATTTTTCTTTTAATATTAGGGAATTTTCCTCGGATGTTAGAGAGAGATAGGGAATGAAAACGTCGTCAAAAAGAGGGGGGCGGAAAAGGTACTCGCGTTCGGGGAAGCCGGGATGGAGGGTGCTCCGGCGCGAGCCGCGGCGAAGCGAAGGCCGTCTCGAGATCTCGAAATTGGGCGCCAGATACGGTCTTTCACGTATCAGTCCGCGAAAACGGCAGAATAACGCGAAAAACGTTAGCCTGTTTCGCCACGGGCCGACTAGCGCACCTAACGGTAGAGAGGCAGGGTCGGTGTAAAGGAAGATCCAATTATTTTAGGCGGGGTTGTCGGGGATTACGAAAGTTGCCAAACGCAACGGACTTTAACACTCACGAAAGGCTAACATTCAATTAAATTACGCGAATTTAATGTAAAAGAAAATATAACAAATTTATTTAGATGAATGAAGTATAATAGGAAAGAATTTAAAGAAAAAGAATTACTGAATCCCTGAAAGGAATAATAATGACAATAATTTAACAAGCCTGAATTATCGAAATGCAACTATGATTAATATAAATTCGGAATTTTGAAATAACTTTCGACGGATACTTCTTCGGCGACGGTGATCGCAATAACAATACGAAATCGAGACTATAAGAACGCGGCCGTATTTATCGTCCTCCGGGCCCGTTTTTATGGCCGGACTTTGCAAAACCGAACGGCGTTTTGAGATCGTAACGGAAATCTCGATAACCTCATTAGCGACTCAATTTTACAGATCTTCTCGCATTATCCTTTCACTCGCCCTTTTTAATTGACAGCCCTATGTTCGAAAGGAGGCTTACTAATTGAGCGAGAGCGATCAAGCAATTTGCGAAGACGGAAAATCTCGCCTGCGACGAACAAGATCGAGTCGGTCGATATTCGCTAGCCGTCGGACGCCGCTTATTCTCCTTTCGGCGTGACGTCTCTTCACTCACGCGCAGCTTTATAATTACGACGATTGCTTGGTGTACCATAAATTATCACACCGCGACATATTCACGCACGACCAATATCTCGAAAGAAGCGCAAGTCATACACGTAACAAGCGCGACAAGGACAGCACGACATTCGCGACGTCACGATCCGCACACGGTCACATACTCACATGCATACTAATTACTAATGAAAATCGCACGAAGATTGATCCCGGGGATGTCTTACGCGGCGTCAACGATTCTTTTCGACCGCACGAAAAGCGAATGTAATCTACCGCGATTTACCGCGCACGTGGTCGATAGACGAGAGCCGGTCGCTACGCGTTTCACAACACCCCGATTCACGAAGAGAGAGACGAACAATTCCGCATCGACTACGGCCGACGTTACGATCGTCCTTGATACCTCGGTCACTTGTCTCCGGTCGCCCGAAATACACGAAAATTGAAGGCTCGGTACAACGACCGAGCGACAACGAGACACGAAAATGGCGACGGCGACAGAGCGGCCGGTTCGCGGACGAGATCGCGTACGTGGCTCACAAATTAACGATGGGCAACCTCACCGATACTTCCTCCCGTGGTCCGGGGATGATACTCAGCCCGTCCTCTTTCTCCGCTCTCCAACAATAGCACCTAATGACACCACGAGGCTACTAGTAACGAGCGACTTTTCGCTAAGAGCGACCGCACCAGAGTGTCTCCCTGGATCTCGCGATCCAGGGTCGATAGCGGCGTCAATCCTGCGCGCAGGGGTGCGCGGATTCGCGGCCAATAGCGTCGCGACACGCGAGATATTAATGCGCCCTGCCACAACGCCGTATCGGGGCCCGTACTGGCCCTTATATTCTGAAAATCAGAATCTCAGCGACCCTGCCGTCGGCGGTCTTCCTTTCTGCCGATCTTTCGTCCTCCGTCTTCGGAGTATAGCGCCGATTCCGGTCCTTGACAGCCGTATTGTTTTCCGATGTTCCTCCTCTTTTCGCGAGGGTGAATTTCCTCCGCGACTCGGCTCTGTCCTGCTCCTCGGGTGCTATCTCCGTTCCCGAATCGGAGGCCGCAACGGTCGAACCAGTTGTCGCCAAAGGATTTTCTTCCCCCTCTTCCGGTTGTTTTCCGGCGGTTGCCCGACGTACAAAATAATAATAAAAAAAAATATAAATATATATATATATATATATATATATATATATATATATATATATGTATATACTTAAACCATCATTTTTTTGGAATGCAAGCAAAATATTTTATTTTTAACATCTCTAACATTTTTTATAATTTAAAATTTTTGATTCAATTTTATGAAAACTATATTAAATATATATGCGTGTTTTGAAATATTTTTAAAACCTAAAATAGATAACCACTTTATAAGTATAGTTACCCTAATTCGCAAATGTCGTAACTTTTTTTTTAAGATAATAAAGAAGATCCTTTTCTTATGAAAATATTATCTTAAATTATAAAAAAAACGTAATTAAAATCGACCACACTGGCAATTTTTATTGGTGGTAAAGAATCACAACGTTTCGACCATAGGTTTTGGTTCTTTTCGAGTGAACTACAAAAAACATATCATTTCCAATATTACAAACAAAAATAAATTACATTGATTTTGTAATGAAAGAGCAACAAGTCATTTACATACGGTAATTTAATGAAGTATTATATCGTGATAAAGAGATCACTTCGTCAAGATTATCATGTCAACCTCTCCAAACACACAGAGAAAGACTAGACAACCTTTATTATTCTATCATAAATATTGTTTAAATTATCAGTGTCCTTTTGTAAGTTAATCGTGTTGTCAAACTTTTTTATGAAAAACATTTCGGCAATTTCTCTCTTTCTCACGTGTTTCTCATTATGCAAAATAACAGGCAACGACCAGTCAAAGTCATGATTAGATTCAACTTTATGTTTGCTAATAACAGAAAAATTACTTTCGTGCACTTTTATGTTGTTGCGATGTTCTTTTACTCGAGTGCCAACATGTCTTTTTGTTTGGCCGATATATGACATATTACAATTTTTGCAATCTAATTTGTAAACGACTTCCGTCCTGTTATTGGTAGGCAACCTATCTTTACCGCGTTTAATCAATGTGTTTAGTTTTTTAGGTACATTGTAAACCACATTAAGACCTACATTTTTAAAAACGCGACTAATTTCACCACTCAAACCCTCCACAAACGGCAAGGAAATGTACGAAGGTGTAACTGCATTGTCACATTCATTGTCAATATCCACGTTATCACGATGTTTTAAAATATGTAATCTTTTTTGCACGTAACGGTTAATAATTTGCGTTGGAAAGCAATTGTTAGAAAGAATCTGTTTAACGATATCAATATTCTTGGAATGAAATCGAACGTCCGCCAACAAAATGGCGTGGTCGACAAGATTGTAAATAGTGTTCATTTTATACTTAAACGGATGCTTAGAATAAAAATTAGTATATCTGTTGGAACAAGTGGGATTCCTGTACCAATCCGTCAAAAGGCGACCCTCCGATCTGATGACAATCGTGTCGAGAAAACTGATACACGAATCATGCTCAGTTTCATGTGTAAATTGCAGACGTTGATGATAATTATTAAAGGTCGTTTTTATCTCTTCAACTTTTGAGCGTGGAACAATGGTAAAAATGTCATCCACATACCTATAATACATCGCAACATTAAAACCCAGTAAACCTAAACAATGCGTTTCCAAGTCATCCATCACGATATCTGCCAAAATAGGTGACAGGGGGGAACCCATAGGACTACCAAAAATCTGTTCATAGAACCGTCCGTTAAATGAAAAACTAGTGGAGTCCAAAACCGTTTCAATCGCGTATAAAAACTGAGATAAGTTAAATTTCGTGTTAGGAGCGATGTAATTCCAACGTTTAGTAACCGCACTTAAAACCAAATCCTTAGGGATATTAGTGAACAATGCAGTAACATCGAGAGAAATCATTATTTCGTCATCCATGATAAATTTGCCGAAATGTTTTTCATAAAAAAGTTTGACAACACGATTAACTTACAAAAGGACACTGATAATTTAAACAATGTTTATGATAGAATAATAAAGGTTGTCTAGTCTTTCTCTGTGTGTTTGGAGAGGTTGACATGATAATCTTGACGAAGTGATCTCTTTATTTTTCACGATATAATACTTCATTAAATTACCGTATGTAAATGACTTGTTGCTCTTTCATTACAAAATCAATGTAATTTATTTTTGTTTGTAATGTATTGGAAATGATATGTTTTTTGTAGTTCACTCGAAAAGGACCAAAACCTATGGTCGAAACGTTGTGATTCTTTACCACCAATAAAAATTGCCAGTGTGGTCGATTTTAATTACGTTTTTTTTATTTTATCTACTGGCGAACTTCAAGAAATTATTGCTGTATTTACGGCCCTTGACCTAATTATGGAGCCTTCGCAATCTGACATGTTTTTCCAAATGATTACTAATCGGTTTGGCAAAAGTTACACGACCTTGTTGAAGTCATGGATTAACAATAAGAGGAAGATCTGCACGGCGAATCAACAACTCATTTTCTTACTCCAATGCAGAAGATTTGATTTAATTCCGTCACACATTAACAAGTTGAAGATTAACATCACGTTTTATAGTAGTAGTGTCAACCGTACTTTTGAAAAAATCATGAAGAAATACCGTTATACATTGTTGAACTTTGAAATCAAGGATCTTAATTTTAACCTAAATTATTTGCGCGCTAATGTTGCAAGGATTGAAAGAGGTCTTATGGAATGTTTACCACGTGATTTGTTACTCAGATTTTTCGAACTCAATGAACGGAAGTTTTTAAAAATTAACAACAAAATAAAATCTAATTTAATTAAAAAATTCAAAAATTTGACTGTTAAGTATGACACCGCTTTGAATCCTTTTAACAATATTGGCAAAACTGGATGGTTGATTAACATCAGTAGCAAGAATATTCCCGATCGAGTTTCTGAGCTTTTGAGTCTTGGTGACAATTTTGGATTGCCGGTACTTCAGTCTCACGCGAAAGATCGCGTTAGTGTTGTTCTTGAAACCCTGAAGAACTTTGAAATTAATTATAACCGCATTCCTGGTGCTGCTGTTGAAATGACCAGAAGTTCTGTCGCTAATTCTCTCCAAAGATTCCTTTGTGAGAAGAGGCATGTCAACTTTAGAGACAGATATGTTCTCGGTGGTCTCTCTCTTTGTAAACAATTCTTGCGCAACAATGATGATTTGTTTGTCACCAAGGCTGATAAGAGTCAGGTCACAGTGGTTATGAACAAAATTGAGTATGTGGAAAAAATGGAGGCTCTTTTGTGTGATCAATCCACTTATAAAAAACTGAACAAGGATCCGATCAGAAAATTAACGAATAGAATTAATACTATTGTCAAATCGTGGCGTAGTAATGACTTAATTAATGAGACCACTTATAAAAAATTAAATTGCACTAATGGTAATTTGCCACGATGTTACGGGTTGCCAAAAATTCATAAGTCTGGTTTTCCACTGCGGATCATTGTGTCATCCATTGGTAGTCCGTTATATAACGTCGCGCAATACATTCACGATATACTAAAGATTTCGATCGTGGAACCTAAATCTCATGTTAAGGATGGTTGGACGTTTTCTAACAATTTGAAGGACAAATTTATCATGGATGACGAAATAATGATTTCTCTCGATGTTACTGCATTGTTCACTAATATCCCTAAGGATTTGGTTTTAAGTGCGGTTACTAAACGTTGGAATTACATCGCTCCTAACACGAAATTTAACTTATCTCAGTTTTTATACGCGATTGAAACGGTTTTGGACTCCATTAGTTTTTCATTTAACGGACGGTTCTATGAACAGATTTTTGGTAGTCCTATGGGTTCCCCCCTGTCACCTATTTTGGCAGATATCGTGATGGATGACTTGGAAACGCATTGTTTAGGTTTACTGGGTTTTAATGTTGCGATGTATTATAGGTATGTGGATGACATTTTTACCATTGTTCCACGCTCAAAAGTTGAAGAGATAAAAACGACCTTTAATAATTATCATCAACGTCTGCAATTTACACATGAAACTGAGCATGATTCGTGTATCAGTTTTCTCGACACGATTGTCATCAGATCGGAGGGTCGCCTTTTGATGGATTGGTACAGGAATCCCACTTGTTCCAACAGATATACTAATTTTTATTCTAAGCATCCGTTTAAGTATAAAATGAACACTATTTACAATCTTGTCGACCACGCCATTTTGTTGGCGGACGTTCGATTTCATTCCAAGAATATTGATATCGTTAAACAGATTCTTTCTAACAATTGCTTTCCAACGCAAATTATTAACCGTTACGTGCAAAAAAGATTACATATTTTAAAACATCGTGATAACGTGGATATTGACAATGAATGTGACAATGCAGTTACACCTTCGTACATTTCCTTGCCGTTTGTGGAGGGTTTGAGTGGTGAAATTAGTCGCGTTTTTAAAAATGTAGGTCTTAATGTGGTTTACAATGTACCTAAAAAACTAAACACATTGATTAAACGCGGTAAAGATAGGTTGCCTACCAATAACAGGACGGAAGTCGTTTACAAATTAGATTGCAAAAATTGTAATATGTCATATATCGGCCAAACAAAAAGACATGTTGGCACTCGAGTAAAAGAACATCGCAACAACATAAAAGTGCACGAAAGTAATTTTTCTGTTATTAGCAAACATAAAGTTGAATCTAATCATGACTTTGACTGGTCGTTGCCTGTTATTTTGCATAATGAGAAACACGTGAGAAAGAGAGAAATTGCCCAAATGGTTTTTCATAAAAAAGTTTGACAACACGATTAACTTACAAAAGGACACTGATAATTTAAACAATATTTATGATAGAATAATAAAGGTTGTCTAGTCTTTCTCTGTGTGTTTGGAGAGGTTGACATGATAATCTTGACGAAGTGATCTCTTTATCACGATATAATACTTCATTAAATTACCGTATGTAAATGACTTGTTGCTCTTTCATTACAAAATCAATGTAATTTATTTTTGTTTGTAATATTGGAAATGATATGTTTTTTGTAGTTCACTCGAAAAGAACCAAAACCTATGGTCGAAACGTTGTGATTCTTTACCACCAATAAAAATTGCCAGCGTGATCGATTTTAATTACGTTTTTTTTTATTTTATCTACTGGCGAACTTCAAGAAATTATTCTTAAATTATAATTTGGAAAAATATCGTAAATTTATTATAGAGAAATAAAGTAAAAATAAATTAATAATTAGGAACATTTTTGGAATGATTAAAAACTAAAAAACAATATGTTTTTTTTCATTATTATTTTTAATGGTATTTATAAATTAAAAGAATATATCATTTCTTTAAAGTTTTCAAGATATAATATTTTGCTCGTATTGTAAAAAAATGACTGTAGAATAAATAAGATAGGAAAAATAATAAAAAGTTTATGTATTTTGAAAACACTAACATTTTTATGGTAAAAGTATTTTATTATAAATTCATGATTCATGATTTACCATAAATTCAAGTCATGATTTTACCTAAAATTAAGTTAAAATTAGAATATTTTAATGTTTCTAAAGAAAAAACTTCACAAAGTATGAATCCAGAACCATCTACGAGTGCATCACCGTTAAATGAGTTAGTGGAAATAGAAAATATTAATGAACAAAACGTACAAAATTTGTTGATTCCCCCAGGAGATGTACCTCGAAGAGGAAAGCCAATAAAACAAGTGCGTCTACATAATTATCCTAAACGAAATTCTAGTTCATTTCGAGCTGAATGGTTTTCCAAATTTCAATGGTTACTATACTCATCTGAGAGAGATGCAGCGTTTTGCTATGCTTGTATGCAATTTGAGACACCTGGTAATAAAGAAAATATATTTACTAAATCAGGATTCCGATTATGGAAACATGCGTTAGACGCAAGATATTATGGAATCCATAATCGAAATCCTGATTTAGTAAATATATTTTCTTTATTACCAGGTGTCTCAAATTGCATACAAGCATAGCAAAACGCTGCATCTCTCTCAGATGAGTATAGTAACCATTGAAATTTGGGAAACCACTCAGTTCGAAATGAACGATAATTTCGTTTGGGATAATTATGTAGACGCACTTGTTTTATTGGCTTTCCTCTTCGAGGTACATCTCCTGGGGGAATCAACAAATTTTGTACGTCTTCTTCATTAATATTTTCTATTTCCACTAACTCATTTAACGATGATGTACTCGTAGATG
>JALHBL010000938.1:0-26822 GCA_023638675.1 Camponotus pennsylvanicus | reverse complement strand
ACCACTGCCTAAATCGTACCTTTTAAATATTGGACGTAATATCGCGGCAACCGCGCAACTAGCAGCAAAAAGATTTACTTTTTAGTCAACCATACTGATTCACATATTGTTCGTGTGTCACCGATACCGTGGAAACGTAATCTCTCATCAAAAAGAGTTTATGGGTATTTGTTATAATTTTCTACATATGTTTGGTAGTTAATCTTGCAAATAAGTTGTTGGTAAAATCAAATTTTTTTATTAAACATAAGTTCTGTAGCATTTACAGAATCGTTTGTACGAAACGAAATCGTATTAAATTTAATCAGTGTGAAGTTATGATTATTTTACATATGAATTGAGTAGTGTTTTAAGTCGTACCCATGCGAGATTCCTAAGTCGTACTGGTATGATTCATAAAATTACTTCTTGCTTTTACCGACTTTCATTTCTTATTGTTTTCATTCTTGTTTTTGTGATTTTATAGGCCATAATTATGTCAAAGCGAATTTATAATAGTTGGAAAAAGAAGATATGGATGAGGCGTTATCCAAATTATCGCAAGGTATTATTGGTTTCAATGAAAAAAAATATGTGTGTGATGAGTGCACTCATTGAATATGAGACATGCATACATATTACTTATAAAATACGTTATAATTATTATTGTTGCTTAATTGTATTCTTAGGTACGACTTAAGCTTTTAGTAGGTACCACTTAGGAGACTGGTTTCTTTAGTCGTACTGTTATAAGTTTTTTGAAGATTTAGTTTATTTGATGTGACAACATATAGATTTTTTCATTTTGTTATAATAAATGAAAACAATGTTTATACAAGTTTTGAATAACACATATTAGGTTCTATTTATTTGATAAATCCTCACTTTTATACGGTTTTTTTCTTAAGGGGTACTTGAGCAACCTTACCCTATATATTAAATGAAATAGGAGTACCGCTCACCAGATTCCGCGCCTTATTGGCTGTTATTTGTCAATTTTAAGTATCTTTAATTATAGAATTGTGTAACACATTGCACATGACGAGCGCTAAATCATAGAATCGAAATTGGAAATCACTGTTGCGAGTAGGAGAGACCGGGGACAAAAGTAACAATGTCATGAAAGTAACAAGCGTCGTAATAAATTACACAATATTTTGAATAATTTGTACTATATAGCAAAACGCGTACGCCCCGATTCTCTTCCTTTCCAGCTAATTCTTGTAGAACGATCGCGCCGGTTGCACATGCAGGAGTAAAATTTGTGTATTTGCATTATTCACCTAAGTATTTCTTGTTTTAGTTTTTTTGTATCTATGCCTAATTAAAGTGTATATATTGACGTAATTATTTGCCGGTGTATTCTTTTAAAATGTATTCATAAGTTTTTATAGTTGATTTGGCTAAGTCTTGCATCATATTTAGGTTATAATGCTTTTATTCTAAAAAATGTGTTTAGGGACAAAAGTAACACGACACTCTGTCGACGAAAGTAACACGTTTCAATGCTTAAAGTATAAGGGCTGGTCCCATAATAACTGTACCAAAGGCGATTCTTATTACGTATGCCATAATTGTGATTCGGAATAGATACCAATCTCTTTTGTATAAGTAGTTATCATACAATTTTTACATTATTATTTAGAATTAAACTATTATTTAGACTTAAAAAAGTACAAAACTGGTGTGATATTATGTATAATTATTTTATGATATTACTTACAATTATTTTGTTTAACGAAGATTATTTCTTTTAAGTTTTTCAAAGATGATAAAAATAAATATTTATTTTATTATTTATTTTAATATAATATAATACAAAAAAAACATTTATAATAAAAGTTATCTTGCTTAATAAAAGATTATAATAAAAGTTTCCTTAAATTGAAAAAAGTCATATTTATTTTATTTTCCCGAAAATAAGAACTGGTACTTTTATCCCCACACTATGTTACTTTCGTCCTAGGTCCCCAGGATAAAAGTTAACAATCAACGTATTTGCGAAAAGCTATAGTAGCTCTTTAAATATCTATCATTTGAGATTGAAACATAGGTATAATAATAGAGCAATAAATGGAGTTTTTTAACATATAATCTTTTTGTTATATCTCTAACTATAATTAATTAGTGACCTATAATACAAAAAATGTTACTTTTGTCCCCGGTCTCCCCTATATATTTATATGTATGTATGTATATGTATATGTATGTATATATGTATATATAATTTGAAATTAATAAGAATTAGTTTTTATTTTGTCTATATTAGAAACGTGAAAAATATGTTTCCTTAACTATGGTTTTAAAAACGTTTTTATAGAAACGTTCCTTATTAATGTTTTACTATTAAAAAATATTGGATACGTTTAAGAAACGTATATAAAACGAATGTGTGCTACCTCTGGAATCATAGCATATCTTAAAGTTATTTATTGATGACAGTCATGTTTCATAAAACGTTGTGTTTCGTCATCTATTGGCAATGGATAATTAAAGGTTAACTGTCCATTTGATATCATTGCTGTCTTATTGCAAAGCAGCGGAAATTAGATCAAACTTCAAATTTTGTCTCGAAAATATTATAGTTCTAAGAAGTGACGTAGAAGAGATGATATATTGAATCCAATAAATATTATTGTTATATGTATTATCTAACTGATATAAATAACTTATTGTTAGTTTAATGAAGAAAAAATTGTAGATGGATATGCATGTATTAATACTTGAATGTTTGTTTTCTTACGATACTTATTAGATATTCAACATGTGTACTTTTGTATTTTATATATTATATAAGATCTGCACACTTTTTTTAATGTAATATTAACTATTTTGTAAATTCATAAATGTTAACACACAATTGTAATTTTCTTTTCAAGTTTTTCTTATATTATGTTTTGGAGCTTTCTCCTATTTCAAACTGTACATATAAATCTTTGTACATACATATATCATTGCTGTGGAGGGAATAAATTTTTATAAATTTATAAAATATTTGAAAATTTATTTACATCTATTATTATGCATGAATTTAAAAAAGAGACCATTTTATAAATACTTGTTTAATTATTCTTAGTTATTTTTAACACACAGAATTATTCTTAATTATTCTTAGCAGAATGTTTCTTTAATAATATAAAAATATTTTTGAAAATAAAAATGTTGTATATCATTTAATATATGAATGGACTGAATAAGTCACAAAAGGAGACCGGAGCATTACAAAATTATTTTCAATTATATTTCATGTAATTAAAGTGTTTATCACTTTTTTGAAAAAGTAATTAATTTACAGCGGGAGAAAAAGGGAATTTGATTGGATGCACTAATGCACCTGGTGCATATAAAAATTGTCGTATATAAAATTACAATAGTATAATTAAAATAATAAAGTAATTAATATTATAAGTTTTTTATAGTATATTATATTATATATTATATTAAGTATATTATGTTAAGTTAATATTAAGTAAAGTTATATTATATATACGTTATTATATTATAAGGTTATTCGATGCAAATAACGATAATAATAACTCGTACAATAATTTTATTTATTTTAGTTATTTATGTGCTATTGGAAATCTGTATTTATTTATACTAGAACTACTAGATTTATACTAAAAACGCTACGTATTGATTCAAACTGCATTATATGAATGTCACCGAAAACGTATAAATCATTTTTTAAATCCATTATTACTTTTATTATAATCAGAATATCTTTTTATATAGTAAACGTGCCTCTTATGCTAAAGAGAAGATACTCAGAAATAAATTAATATAAAAAGTTTATAATAAAATTCATTAAACAATTAGATATACATATAATTATTTTTATTTATACATAGAACTATTTTTGTTTTATACATATGTAACTTTTTTGTCAAACAATTTTTAAAGATTTTAATTCTCCTTGAAATAACGCGAGTATCTCCGTCGAGAAAAATAAATTACAAACGGAATGCAGCTAATAAGACGTCATGGCAACACATGATCAGATTGATCATTCGAAGTCAGTTACAGTTGCGATCGCTAGCCAGAACACACTACCGCGTTACTTGTCGTTTGATTCAAAGTGCATCATATAAATATCACAAAAAATTGTGTACAAATAGTGGATTTTGAAAAGCATACGTAGTAACACAATTGCATATAGTAACACAATCATACGAACGAATTGTCATAATTACATATTTAATAAAATCAAAGATATAGTAAATATTTAAGTGAATTCGATTACACGCTGCGTGTGCTTGAATATGGCTGAATATGTTACAAGATCTATAATTCTATAACTTCTTTGATCGTTTGTAATTTGATTTTGGTTATTTTTTTATCGACGTTTTTCTACTATAATATTAGTAAAAAAGGAAAGCTGATAATAATTATATTCCTGTGTTCGCTATACAATCAAATGATCATTTTGTATCATTTTGCATTGTCATTTGTTCTCCTAAAAAAAATAGAAATTATTTATTTACCAAGAATTCCCTAATTTAATCTTAAGATATATATTGTGATCGCGACCATAAAGAGATATCTAAAAACATAATATTAGAAGATAATAACTTACGATTCGTTAAAACTGAGTTTTAAAGAATTTATCGAAAATATATTTATATGTATGAATTAATATCAATTCGATTAACACATCAGAATTAGTAGAGTGAGAAAAACAATTAACTGAGGATTCAACGGGAACTGATTGAGTGCAAACGTTTACGAAAAATGCAAATCATGTTTGGAACAATTTTATGTGTTTTATTGAAAGGTTTAGTACTGACACACACAAAGGTAACTATCACTTTTATACCGAAGGATTATACCCCTAAGTACAAACGTTATTAAAACTTTAGTAATATCGGCAAATTTTTGAAAAGAAATATGAGTTACGGTAAAATTGAGAAGAGTTAACTATCCTATCGTGAGAAAGAATCAAATCGTTAGACAAAATTGTTTTAATAATTGCAAAGAGCTACACTTTCGCTTGTACTTGCTAAAAGCTGTTATGAATCCTCATTGACTCTCGTTAACCTATTGATTGATTTTATTTCTGACATGAGTTATGTTTGATATACAAGATGTCTTTAAAAAAATAAATAAATAATAGATTTACGATATGAATAAAACTACATCGCATATATATCATTTAGGAATGGTATATATCAAACCGGTATTATTAAGCAAACAAAGAACGAATGGCAATTTTTCGTTTAATATTATAATTTAACATTAAAAGCACCAGAAACAACCGATTCAACGATACTCACTTAATTCTTTTCGTATGTTATACTTTATGAAGGATATTTCAATGTCCGAGAAAAGTGATCATCATATACTAAATTTCAAATCTGACCGGAGTCATTCTGATAGTATGACTGTGAGGAATGAGCGAGAAGTCGATGAAGTTACACTTGCAAACATTTCTATCATCCCAGAATCTATCGGTAAGTTGCGAAAAAATGCATAAAACGTTAATAATAAAATCTATGACGAAAAAGTGTAAATATAATTTAAATTCAAGAGAGAGTGTAAATCAAATCTAAAAATATCTTCCAGTAGTGAGAAGAATATAAATTCTATTCCCGTCCAAAAAAGAAATAGCAAAGCATAATATAAACATAACATTGTACATAAAAATTGTCATAATTTAAGGTAAAGTCAATTTTATTAATTTGCTACTCTGTTTTAAAGCAGTCGCAAATATTATACTTCTGATTTCTTAAGCTATAGAAATTTTTCGAAAAGTACTTGTCACTTTATTAAAAGTTATTTATTCATTTTTGCCATGAATTAACGATTACTTTTCTAAATCTTAAATGGCGCAAAAAATTCTTATATTATTCTTATATTATTTTTTTAAAGGTCAATACTGTGCTAATTTCCATATTTTGTAGTTTACATTTATTTTTTCTCTTTCCTTTATTTTCACATTAAATTGTTCTTTCTGATTTACTGAGACAATCCACTTAATCTTATATATAATTATGTTAAGATGTGAACAAGCCAACATCTCTCAGAGCATTTGTACAATTCGACAGTCAATTCATAGAAAAAGTAAACGACATTTTTGTGACATTGAGGTAAGGAATCTAAATTCTCAGTTTGTATTTTTTCATTTTTCTCTCTTTTTCTTAAATTCAACGATATAAATATATCAAAATATTAATTCTGTTATAATTTTGTTAAATATAATGGCTAAAATTTTATTTTTTTACAGATGGAACCAACCTGAATTTACCGATGAAATAATACAAGGGTTCCAAGTGCAGTGTTCTTTCTTCGAGGACTTTAAAGAAAGTTTCTGCGACGATACAAATATCACAGCTACAGAATTGGAGCACACTGTGCACAATCTAATATCTAACACGACATATTATTTTCGAGTACGTGCGCATACTAAAATTGTTGCTAGACCTTACACGGATTTAATCAAGGTGTCGACTACACATGAAAATCCAGTACCTAAATTATTACTCACAACGGAGGAAGGTATCCGCATATTGGACGTGGATTTGGACATTACTAATTTCGTAATGTCAGAGTACGTATACTGATAAAAAAATAGTTATAATTATCAAATTATTTTTGACACTATAAAGTTAAAGTTATTATTATTATGCTCAAGTTTATTATTATCAACATTATAGTAGTAATAAGTATAAAATTAGAAATCTCAACTATAATTTTTTATTATACAATTATAGTTGGCTCCTATTTTCAGATTAGCAACAAATGTCGCTTATTCGATACAAGACAATAGAATTTATTGGAATGACGTAAAAGACCTAATGACATTGAAGATTAATGAAAATAATATCACAAAAATAGCTAGCTTTGATCATTATATAAATGGTCTTTTCATTGACTGGGTGGCAAGAAATCTATATATATCCTATCTAGACTCAGACTACTCTTATATTGTAAAGTTGGACTTAACAATGTGGGAAAATGGTTACAAAATTAAATTTGATGAGATTTTCAAAGCAGAATTTGCAAATAATTATTTAATTGTATCACCGTCTATGGGGTACGTTTACTATCGTTCACCTGAGAAAATAATTTTCCATTAAAGATTTATGCAAATTTGTAATTTTTCTACAATTTTACGTGGTTTTATAATTAAGATTATAAATAAAAAAAATAATAAGTTATTATATAATTACATGAATTTCGAATTTTCACTATATATAAGTTTCTGTTTTTGTTAAAATAATGTTTTATAATGAGTAAAATAATTCTATACTTTTTAGATTTTTTTATCGCATATCATACCGTTGGATGAAATATGGTAGAGAATATAATAGAGGATATGATATAAGGAAATATCATCTCGATGGAAAAAACGAGCAAATTGTTCAGATAAATCTATTCTTTTGCCTACTTCAATATAGAAATACTTTGAAAGATATGATAATTGATAACATGAATAATGAGGAGCCATTAATTTACTGGTTAAGTGTTGATCACATATTTGTGACAGACATTAACGTTTCTACGTGCAATAAGATTGTATACAGCAAACACATAAGTGATAACATCATTTTCCAATCTATAACGATTGACAAAACAAACATTTACATTTTAGCAAGGGATCGTTCGCTTCAATTTACTCTCTACGTTTTGAAAAAGAAATATGCAAATCTCAAGAGCGTCTCAAATGCATACAAATATGTTGAAAAGATAATAATAAGCTTACCTGGAAATTTGTTTTATGAAATTTACGCTTTTGATAGATCTTTACAACCATATCCTCCAATGAAATGTCTGACACCTGACGGAAAAGTTTATAATTTTGAGAATGTGAATGCAACGGCAAACAGCATCGTTGTGAATCTTCCGGAGCCGGTTGTAAAGAGTGGATGCAAAAAATATAATTTACCAACTATTATATATACTATCTCCGTAAGCTGTTTCGACAACAATCTCAACAAGTCTGAGAAATTCAATGTGCAGACGTACGAGCGATATTACGAGATTCAGAACTTAACACCATTTACAGAGTACAAGTTGAAGTTTACTTTAAGCAATATTTACTTTGATCAATTATCAATAAATCCATTCGATTCGAATGTGATGCCAATAAAAACTAATTCGGGCAAGCTTAATGCACCAGAAAACATAAGTGTTCTAGCTTTGACGCCTACTATAGCAGCAGTTCATTGGATACCACCCAAGGAATTGAACTGCGTGGCCTACGAAGTGCATTGGAAGTCAGTTACATTAGTGAACGGCACGCAACAAAAGGGCAAACAATTTATCAGTATGCCGAAACGTATGGCAGACGGCAGATTTTTCACAAAGATTAACTTGTCGCTAGCAATACGAGATTACTTGATATACGTGCGTGTGTATCCAATTAATTTCAGCGATTTGTACAACGAGAGTTTAAGCAAGATCACTCACATATACTCAGAACCAAACAATATTACTTTGAGCGGCGTCAACATAAATAGCATGAACATTTCATGGATCTCAAACATTAATCTGCTGCACTCTCCTACACTAGAGTACAAAGATATTGCAGCAGAAAAGTGGCAAACAATAAATTATATTGAAATGAATTATAACAATGAAGTAATATACCATGTCCAAAATTTACAATCGGGAACTTTATACAAGTTTCGCTTGATATTGAGATACCTCGAATATGAGGAAAATTTTATATGGCCGGCTGATGAAAGATTTATTTTTTCAACACGTGGTAGCAAACGTAGTAAGTAAATGAAAATACCCATACAGCACAATAAGATTGCAGACATATTGAAAAATAATTTCATTGAAACATTGCAATATTGCAAATCGATTGCGAAACTCTGCCGAGTTATTGTTATAAGATTGTGATGAAGTTAAGCTGTCCGCTTCTTGCAATGAAATATTGTAGCAATATTACAGTGTAATATATTGGAAAGAATGCAATGTTATTGCAATCATTTAATAATATTACATATGAAATATTTTTGTTTTTGATGGATGAATATCTTGGAAACATTTAATTAAATTAAAAAGCTTGATATAAATAGAAGTTTGCAATATTTAAGATAATCATATCTAGGATAATATATTGCAAAATTATATTTAAACATAATCATATAACATAAAATGTTATATTTTTATACAAAATTACTTTAAACTTATTTACGAATCACTTTTTATTTTAAATGTTGTACTTACTCTTATAATGGGTAATACTTTATACACATATATGTATGTATATATATATATATATATATATATATAGTTATAGAATTAATTATACATTACTAATTATATTTTTATTTAAAAATTTAAAAAATCCGTTATAATTATATTTATTTACATGTGAAAAATACATAAAAATGCATAGAAAAATATAATGATAGATGTAGTAGTATCTATTCTTAATATAATAAAAGATATATTATCTTTGAAGATTAATATCGTATTCGTACATGAAGTGAAAATATATTTGTAATATTGCAACATTGTTGCAAAGTAGTTGTAACATTCTGTGCTGCATAGATATTATGTGCTAATTTTTTAGATATGAATAGGCTTAAAATTTAAAAAAATTAAATTTTGTATTAAAGTTATAATAAATAAAAATAAATTTTTAAACACACACACACACACACACACACGAAGATATTAAAATTATATTTTTGCGTAATATAAGTGTTATTTCGAATATTCCAGAAATAACAGATACAAAATATTTTCTACCATTGATGTTAAGTTTTATCGTTATAGTTACTATAATCTGCGTCTGCTACTTTTATTATTGTAAGTATATTTGATTAGGTATCGACTTGAATTGTAGATTATACATATGTATCTGATATAATATCTAGAGATTTACTGAAAATAGTAATTTACTTATATAAAACTAAACGAATAAATTTACTAAAAAGCAATAGATTTTATAATACATATTATTACATAATTAACTCGAAATTTTATAACAGTGCATCGCAGAGATAATAATGAGCAACTTTTGTCTTCAACAATGACCGATGTAGAATTGGCGATTCTACATGAAGTACCTTACCGAAACATACAATTCAATAGGATTTACAATCCTATGTTACATTGTAATCCGGATGAATGTGCGATAACTATAATCGCACGTAAACAAATTACATTTACAAAACGTCTTGGTAGCGGCGCATTTGGAATGGTAAAAATTAATTTTTTCAAGCAATGTTTCAAATTTATTTCTGGATCAACAAAACAGATATGTATTTTCTAATAAAGATATAAATTACGTAAATTTTTATAATAGATTATAAGTAATGTAAAATTTAGATGAGACAACAAACATGCACTTTATTATATATTTTTCGTTGAATTATTTAATATAAAATAAAATATAATATTACTTGACATTAAACTATACTTTTTCTAATGAAGTGCGCATGTAAATTTGTGTGAAATATTTCGCAGGTGTTTCAAGGAAAGGTGAAGAACTTAGAAAAATCGGGCACAGAAATATCCGTTGCAATAAAAACGCTTCGAAAAGATGCTTCTTCCCATGAGAAAAGGAAATTGTTAGAGGAAGCCAAGCTTATGAATCATTTTCGACACAAACATATATTAAGATTGTTGGCCGTTTGTTTAGATGGGGATTCTCCGTTAATAGTGTTGGAATTGATGGAAACTGGTGATCTGTTAAAATATTTGAGAGATTGTCGAAATTTGCAAGCGTCAGATTCGCTTGCTCTGCGTTTGCAGGATTTGCTCGCCATGTGCGAAGATGTTGCGCGAGGTTGTTGCTACTTGGAAGAGTTGCGTTTTGTTCATAGAGATCTAGCGTGTCGCAATTGTTTAGTATCTTCGAGAAATCGCGAGAATCGTGTCATCAAAATTGGAGATTTTGGACTATCTAGAGATATCTACAAAAATGATTATTATCGCATGGTAAATACAATTATGAAAAAAATTTAATGACTAAAAAATGAATTCTTTCGAAAATACTTTCCATTTTTTTATCATAATAGTATCCTGCATTGTTTCTTTAAGTAATATAGTAGGTGTATAACTAAGTTCCCGCCGTTTTTTTACTTGAAAAATACACTTATTTCAATAAGAAAATGAACTAATATATTAATCAAAACGTAATCCTTTGTTTTCTATGACTTTTCCCATCTTTTTTGCAAAAGTTGGATTCCGCGACGATAGAACGACTTGTTTTTTTAAACAATCCATTGATCGTTTGATGATGCATTTTTTGGACTTCTTCGTAATTAGAGAAGTATGTATCGGCGAGCACGTGTTGCATCGATAGGAAAAGGTGATAATCCGATGGGGCCAAGTCTGGAGAATAGGCGGGTGCGGGAGAATTTCGCATTCGAGCTCCAATAGTGTTTCTTTTACGATTCTTGCAACATGAAGTCGCGCGTTGTCATGCAAAAGAATCACTTTACGTCAATTACTGGCCTTTTTCGCATCAATTCATCATTCAATCAGTATAATTGTTGTTGGTAGCGGTCAGCCGTGACTGTTTCAGAAATCAATCGATGAGCTTCAGCTGCAATTTTATTTAAATCAAAGCAGTGAAGAAGTATACTATATGTTGAAAAACCAACTCATCACGTTTCATTTTAAATCGATTCAAAAAATATCTCTTTCACAAAAAATGAATCTTTGTGCACTCAATTTTATTGACAAATGACTAACTTTACTACATTTGCAGCTGGAGCCATTTAATTATGAGCGGCGGGAACTTAGTTATACACCTAATACAATATAAATAGTTTTTATTTATAGCAAGAAATAAATGAACATTTTTTATTTTGCACATATTCTAAAAATGAACAACTTGAATCAAAAAATTAAATTTTTGTTTAAATCATGTTTTAGAAAGGAGAAGGTTTGCTTCCTATTCGCTGGATGGCACCCGAATCTTTGATGATCAGAATATTTACTTCTCAAAGCGATGTTTGGTCATTTGGGATATTAATGTGGGAAATTGCATCGTTGGGTGAGAAACCTTATATTGACAAGACTGATGAAAGAGTGATAAATTATGTACTTGCTGGAGGCAGGTTGCCGATGACTCTTAACTGTCCGTCACCATTGTACCAGTTGATGCTACGTTGCTGGAGTGCAGCGGATGCTAGACCAAATTTTGAATTTTTTCTGAAAAATATTATAGCATTAAGAGAGAACATGGGAGATGCCTCACTGAGTCCAGTCGATACTATTTAGCCGATATAATTAAATTAATGTTCATCTTATTTTCCAAACGATTCAATAAATCTTAATGTAGAAAAAATATTTCTAGGATATTTCTAAATTGATTCAGTTATTTTTAGGTTTAATCTTAATATTACATGTATCAATGAAAATGAAAGAAATTTTGTAATCTTACCTTCCATAAAATTTTGATTATTATTAAAAAATATCACATCCGTTTTCATAATTGTACAAAATCAAATAATATAATGATATATCTAATTTGTGTTTTTGAGTAATCGAAGCGAAATCTAATGATTGCGATTATACACTCGTCAAAAAAATTATTGCAACACGCATTAATATTAAAATTTCACCTAAATCAAAAACGTATCTCCGCGAAAAATTATCGCATTTAAAAATTTTTTTGTTTTAAAGGGTAAAGTCTCCACTTTAAGAAACTTTCGTTAAATTTGATTTCATTCTCCCTCCCTCTCTTCATCCCTTTAAAGTAAGGACGTTTTTTTTTCAAAAAATTGCAAAGTTTGACGAACTCTACGGGGTTACTAAATTTTTTTCGTCAATATCATCATAACTATCATAAAATATGGACTTTTCTTTACAAGTTTAAAAAAAAATTGAAGCCCTCGATTTTCTTTCGCGGAGTTACGGCGTATCAAAATACTAGCATTTTTGTGCAACCGCCAACATTGTATTAACCGATGGGCACCACGAGGATGTTGTTGATCGGATTTTGCCCATCATGTGTTTTTTTTGTGTGTGTGTGTGTGTGTGTGAGTGTGTGTGTGTTGGAAAAGGGATGTATGTTTTTAAAAATGTGTATTTCCGCCTCGTCTTCGGATACCTCTTGCAGGCGCTCACGCATATTAATGCAAGCTCTATTGTGGCCTCGAATTTCAACCAAACGCTGTGAGCTTTCATTCTGAGATTGTTGGCTGCCTCTCCAAATCACGCAGCCTTCTTGCCATTATATCCCACAGATGTTCGATGGATTTAAATCCGGGCTCATCGCTGGATGTGGTAACACCTCGATGTTGTTTTCTTCGAAGAAGTCAACTGTAATCCTGGCAGTGTGTGGGCGGCTTATCTTGCATTAGAATGAATTGCGCCCCATTTGACGACGCATCGGAATTATGTGAGACGCAAAATTTCCTCCACATAGCGTATCGCTGTCATTCCGGGAGGTGGTACAATTACGAGATTTGTGCGTCTATGTGTGGATATTCCACCCCATACCATAATTGAACCACCACCAAATGCTCGAACAGGTTCGACGCAATTCTCTTCAAAACGGTGTCCCTGACGACGCCAAACACGAACTCTTCTGTCAGAACCGAAGAGGCAAAATCGCGAAAATATGCGTGAGCGCCTGCAAGAGATCATCCGAAGACGAAGCGGAAATACACATTTTTAAAAACATACATCCCTTTTCCAACACACACACACACATACACACACACACACACACTGATGGGCAAAATCCGATCAACAACATCCCCGTGGTGCCCATCGGTTAATACAAATGTTGGCGGTTGCACAAAAATGCATAGATAATTTCGATACGCCGTAACTCCGCGAAAGAAAATCGCACGGGCTTCAATTTTTTTTAAACTTGTAAAGAAAAGTCCATATTTTATGATAGTTATGATGATATTGACGAAAAAAATTTAGTACACCCCGTAGAGTTCGTCAAACTTTGCAATTTTTTGAAAAAAAAACACGTCCTTACTTTTAAAGGGATGAAGAGAGGGAGAGAGAATGAAATCAAAATTTAACGAAAGTTTCTTAAAGTGGAGACTTTACCCTTTAAAACAAAAAAAAATTTTTCAAATGCGATAATTTTTCGCGGAGATACGCTTATTTGGATTTAGGTGAAATTTTAATATTAATTGTGTGTTGCGATAATTTTTTTGACGAGTGTATATATGTATATGTATAAACAATATTTTTTTGAACATGGGAATATAATTAATTTTCGACATTATATATGGCCGATAATTACAAACTGATTGTATAATTTATGAGTAAAAAAGGAAATGCAAATAATATCTTCTATAATTAGTTGTGAATATATAAATATAATAATATAATTTATTTTTAAATTTATAACAGTTATCATGTATGAATTTTTACATTATTCGGGATAAGTTTATACATATAGTTTATCTTTATATTTAATGACTTACTATATATTTAAATTATATTGATGATTACAAAAGAATGCAGTTGTAAAAATGAACTATACTTATTGCTCTATCTCCACTAACTATATTTAATGAAGCTAATAATGTAGAATATTTACACACAATTACGGTCTATCATTTCGAAAGATCACCAAATACTGACAACGTTTTATAGATATGTATGATATTATGCATTATAAGAAATATTAAATAACATATGAGATTATATAAATCATTTCATAATCGATGCACAGATACAACGACGCAGTAATCTGGCGAGCACATTTTCCCGAATAATTCTAATCTTCGTACTACAGTATACTAATAATCATAAATCTACAAGTTATAAATTTTAAATAAAAATAAAGATGGATAGAATTATTATGCGGAAATTACAAATATTTTAAGATTTTAAATAATACTATATATTAAATGAAATAGGAGTACCGCTCACCAGATTCCGCGCCTTATTGGCTGTTATTTGTCAATTTTTAATTGTCTTTAATTATAGAATTGTGTAACACATTGCACATGACGAGCGCTAAATCATCGAATCGAAATTGGAAATCGCTATTGTGAGTAGGGGAGACCGGGAACAAAAGTAACAACGTCCTGAAAGTAACAAGCCTCGTAATAAATTACACAATATTTTGAATAATTTGTACTATATAGCCAAACGCGTACGCCCCGATTCTCTTCCTTTTCAGCTAATTCTTGTAGAACGATCGCGCCGGTTGCACATGCAGGAGTAAAATTTGTGTATTTGCATTATTCACCTAAGTATTTCTTGTTTTAGTTTTTTTGTATCTATGCCTAATTAAAGTGTATATATTGACGTAATTATTTGCCGGTGTATTCTTCTAAAATGTATTCATAAGTTTTTATATTTGATTTGGCTAAGTCTTGCATCATATTTAGGTTATAATGCTTTTATTTTAAAAAATGTGTTTGGGGACAAAAGTAACACGACACTCTGTGGACGAAAGTAACACGTTTCAATGCTTAAAGTATAAGGGCTGGTCCCATAATAACTATACCAAAGGCGATTCTTATTACGTATGCCATAATTGTGATTCGGAATTAATACCAATCCCTTTTGTATAAGTAATTATCATACAATTTTTACATTATTATTTAGAATTAAACTATTATTTAGACTTAAAAAAGTACAAAACTGGTGTGATATTAAGTATAATTATTTTATGATATTACTTATAATTATTTTGCTTAACGAAGATTATTTCTTTTAAGTTTTTCAAAGATGATAAAAATAAATATTTATTTTATTATTTATTTTAATATAATACAATATAATACAAAAAAACATTTATAATAAAAGTTATCTTGCTTTATAAAAGATTATAATAAAAGTTTCCTTAAATTGAAAAAAGTCATATTTATTTTATTTTCCCGAAAATAAGAACTGGTACTTTTATCCCCAGACTATGTTACTTTCGTCCCAGGCCCCCAGGATAAAAGTAACATCACTTGCAAGTAACAACGTACTTGCGAAAAGCTATAGTAGCTCTTTAAATATCTATCATTTGAGATAGAAACATAGGTATAATAATAGAGCAATAAATGGAGTTTTTTAACATATAATCTTTTTTTTATATCTCTAACGATAATTAATTAGTGACCCATAATACAAAAAATGTTACTTTTGTCCCCGGTCTCCCCTATATATTTATATGTATGTATGCATATGTATACGTATGTATATATGTATATATAATTTTAAATTAATAAAAATTAGTTCTTATTTTGTCTATATTAGAAACGTGAAAAATATGATTCCTTATCTATGGTTTTAAAAACGTTTGTATAGAAACGTTTCTTATTAACGTTTTACGATTAAAAAATATTGGATACGTTTAAGAAACATATAAAACGAATGTGTACTACCTCGGGGATCATAGCATATCTTAAATTATTTGTTGACGACAGCCTCGTGTCATAAAACGTTGTGTTTTGTCATCTATTGACAATGCGTAATTAAAGGTTAACTGTCCATTTGATATCGATGCTGTCTTATTGCAATACAGCGGAAATTAAATCAAACTTCAAATTTTGTCTTGTAAATATTACAGTTCTAAGAAGTGACGATAGAAGAGATGATATATTGAATCCAATAAATATTATTGTTATATGTATTATCAAACTGATATAAATAACTTATTGTTAGTTAGTGAAGAAAAAGTTGTAGATGGATATGCATGTACTAATACTTGAATGTTTGTTTTCCTACGATATTTATTAGATATTCAACATGTGTATTTTTGTATTTTATATATTATATAAGATCTGCACACTTTTTAATGTAATATTAACTATTTTGTAAATTCATAAATGTTAACACACAATTGTAATTTTCTTTTCAAGCTTTTTTTATATTATGTTTTGGAGCTTTCTCCTATTTCAAACTGTACATATAAATCTTTGTACATACATATATTATTGCTGTAGAGGGAATAAATTTTTATAAATTTATAAAATATTTGAAAATACGTCTATTATTATGCATGAATTAAAAAAAGAGACCATTTTATAAATACTTGTTTAATTATTCTTAATTATTTTTAATACACAGAATTATTCATAATTATTCTTAGCAGCATGTTTCTTTAATAATATAAAAATATTTTTGAAAATAAAGTGTTGTATATCATTTAATATATGAATGGACTGAATAAGTCACAAAAGGAGACCGGAGCATTACAAAATTATTTTCAATTATATTTCACGTAATTAAAGTGTTTATCACTTTTTCGGAAAAAGTAATTGATTTATAGCGGGGGAAAGAGAGAGAATTTGATTAAATGCACTAATGCACCTGGTGCATATAAAAATTGTCGTATATAAAATTACAATAATATAATTAAAATAATAAAGTAATTAATATTATAAGTTTTTTATAGTATATTATATTATATATTATATTAAGTATATTATGTTAAGTTAATATTAAGTAAAGTTATATTATATATATGTTATAATATTATAAGGTTATTCGATGCAAATAACGATAATAATAACTCGTACAATAATTTTATTTATTTTAGTTATTTATGTGCTATTGGAAATCTGTATTTATTTATACTAGAACTACTAGATTTATACTAAAAACGCTACGTATTGATTCAAACTGCATTATATGAATGTCACCGAAAACGTATAAATCACTTTTTTAAATCCATTATTACTTTTCTTATAATCAGAATATCTTTTTATATAGTAAACGTGCCTCTTATGTCAAAGAGAAGATACTCAGAAATAAATTAATATAAAAAGTTTATAGTAAAATTCATTAAACAATTAAATATACATATAATTATTTTTATTTATACATAGAACTATTTTTGTTTTATACATATGTAACTTTTTGTCAAACAATTTTTAAAGATTTTAGTTCTCCTTGAAATAACGCGAGTATCTCCGTCGAGAAAAATAAATTACAAACGGAATGCAGCTAATAAGACGTCATGGCAACACATGATCAGATTGAAGTCAGTTACAGTTGCGATCACTAGCCAGAACACACTACTGCGTTACTTATCGTTTGATTCAATATCAATTATGAATTAATATCAATTCGATTAACACATCAGAATTAGTAGAGTGAGAAAAACAATTAACTGAGGATTCAACGGGAACTGATTGAGTGGAAACGTTTACGAAAAATGCAAATCATGTTTGGAACAATTTTATGTGTTTTATTGAAAGGTTTAGTACTGACACACACAAAGGTAACTATCACTTTTATACCGAAGGATTATACCCCTAAGTACAAACGTTATTAAAACTTTAGTAATATCGGCAAATTTTTGAAAAGAAATATGAGTTACGGTAAAATTGAGAAGAGTTAACTAACCTATCGTGAGAAAGAATCAAATCGTTAGACAAAATTGTTTTAATAATTGCAAAGAGCTACACTTTCGCTTGTACTACTTGCTAAAAGCTGTTATGAATCCTCATTGACTCTCGTTAACCTATTGATTGATTTTATTTCTGACATGAGTTATGTTTGATATACAAGATGTCTTTAAAAAAATAAATAAATAATAGATTTACGATATGAATAAAACTACATCGCATATATATCATTTAGGAATGGTATATATCAAACCGGTATTATTAAGCAAACAAAGAACGAATGGCAATTTTTCGTTTAATATTATAATTTAACATTAAAAGCACCAGAAACAACCGATTCAACGATATTCACTTTATTCTTTTCGTATGTTATACTTTATGAAGGATGTTTCAATGTCCGAGAAAAGTGATCATCATATACTAAATTTCAAATCTGACCGGAGTCATTCTGATAGTACTGTGAGAAATGAGCGAGAAGTCGATGAAGTTACACTTGCAAACATTTCTATCATCCCAGAATCTATCGGTAAGTTGCAAAAAAATGCATAAAATATTAATAACAAAATCTATGACGAAAAAGTGTAAATATAATTTAAATTCAAGAGAGAGTGTAAATCAAATCTAAAAATATCTTCCAATAGTGAGAAGAATATAAATTCTATCCCGTCCAAAAAACAAATAGAAAAGCATAATATAATTATAACATTGTACATAAAAATTGTCATAATTTAAGGTAAAGTCAATTTTATTAATTTGCTACTCTGTTTTAAAGCAGTCGCAAATATTATACTTCTGATTTCTTAAGCTATACGAATTTTTCGAAAAGTACTTGTCATTTTATTAAAAGTTATTTATTCGTTTTTGCTATGAATTAACGATTACATTTCTAAATCTTAAATGTAATTCTTATATTATTTTTTTAAAGGTCAACACTGTGCTAATTTCCATATTTTATAGTTTACATTTATTTTTTCTCTTTCCTTTATTTTCACATTAAATTGTTCTTTCTGATTTACTGAGATAATCCACTTAATCTTATATGTAATTATGTTAATATGTACGATCTTAAAATCTCTAGAAAGCAGTTTGAACAAGCCAACATCACTCAGAGCATTTGTACAATTCGACAGTCAATTTACAGAAAAAGTAAATGACATTTTTGTGACATTGAGGTAAGGAATCTAAATTCTCAGTTTGTATTCTTTCATTTTTCTCTCTTTTTCTTAAATTCAACGACATAAAGGATAAACTTCCGAAAACCGATTACCTCCGATTTAAATAAAATTTTGTAAAAAGCTTCTTTTTAGCTTTAAATACAAGCCTGTAAAAGGAATTTTGGCGACTCCTACAAAAAAGTCATTTTTTAAAAAAAAATGAAAAATATAATAATAAGGGAAATATATATAATAATAGATATGATTAGAATATATACACAAAAAAATACTAAACAAAGCTTTATTAGCTTACTAGTTAATGTTACTTTTTTGAACGATACATACCTACTCAGCACAAATCGAAACGTAGACCACGAGTAACGGCTAGCAAAAAATGTAAACGAATCGTAACAAATGTAAACAAGGTCGCGCAACAAGCCAAATACACACACACACACACGGAGGGGGGGGGGTGCAAGGGAGCCTTCGGCCCCCCTCCCGCACCCACCCCGTCCCCCTCGCTTCGCGTGGAAAGTTACAAACCCATGTGGAACCTCGCATTTAAAAAAATGACTTTTTTGTAGCAGTCACCAAAATTCCTTTTACAGGCTTGTATTTTAAGCTAAAAGGAAGCTTTCTACAAAATTTCATTCAAATCGGAAGTAATCGGTTTTCGGAAGTACACCCCGACATAAATATATCAAAATATTAATTCTGTTGTAATTTTGTTAAATATAAAATGGCTAAAATTTTATTTTTTCACAGATGGAACCAACCTAAATTTACCGATGAAATAATACTAGGGTAGTACACCCCGACATAAATATATCAAAATATTAATTCTGTTGTAATTTTGTTAAATATAAAATGGCTAAAATTTTATTTTTTCACAGATGGATTTTTTCACCTAACCAACCTGAATTTACCGATAAAATAATACAAGGGTACCAAGTGCAATGTTTTTTCGAGGACTTAAAAGAGATGCAAACCTGCGACGATAAAAATATCACAACTACAAAATTGGAGCACACGGTGCACAATCTAATATCTAACACGACATATTATTTTCGAGTACGTGCGTATACTAAAATTGTTGCTGGTCCTTACACGGATTTAATCAACGTGTCGACTACACATGAAAATCCAATACCTAAATTATTACTCTCATCGAGAAAAGGTATGGAAATATTCGACGTGGATTTAGGCATTACTAATTTCCTAATGTCAAAGTACGTATATTGATAAAATAAATAGTTATAATTATTATAAATTATTTTTAACACTAACTATAAAATTAAAGTTATTATTATTATTATGTTCAAGTTTATTATTATCAACATTATAGTAGTAATAACTACAAAATTAGAAATCTCAACTATAATTTTTTACTATATAATTATAGTTCCCTTTTTCGGATCAGTAATAGAATATAGCTCCTTTTTTCCAGATTTGTACAATATGCCGTTTATTCGATACAAGAACATAGAATTTATGGGATGGTCGGAAAAGACCTAATAACATTAAAGATTAATGAAAATAATATCACAAAAATGGCTAGCTTAGATCATTATCTACATAATCTTTGCATTGACTGGATAGCAAGGAATCTATATATGACCTATCACAACTCAGACTACACTTATATTGTAAAGTTCGATTTAACAATGTGGGAAAATGGCATAATTAAATTTGATGAGATTTTCAAATTAAAAAATCATTATGACCGTTTATATGTATCACCGTCTATAGGGTACGTTTACTACGGTTCACCTGAAAAAATAATTTTCCATTAAAGATTTATGCATATTTGTAATTTTCCTATAATTTTACGTGGTTTTATAATTAAGATCATAAGTTAAAAAGATAATAAGTTTTTATATAATTGTAAGAATTTCGAATTGTCACTGCATATAAATTTCTGTTTTTGTTAAAATAATGTTTTATAATGAGTAAAATAGTTACATATTTTTTAGAATTTTATATTACGTATCATACAATTGGACGAATACAGTATATAATGAACATATAATGAAATATCATCTCGATGGAAAAATCGAGCAAATTGTTCGGATAAATGCATTCATTTGTCCACTTCATGATGTAAATTCTTTTAATATAGATATGATAATTGATAACATGAATAATGAGGAACCGTTAATTTACTGGTTCAATACTGATGACATATTTGTGACAGACATTAACGTTTCTATGTGCAAAACGATTTTACAAGAGGATAACTTTTACGGTAATAGCATCCGATTCCAATCTATGACGATTGACAAAACGAAAACAAACATTTACATTTTAGCATTTATTAAATTGTATTATGATTCTGGATATATATACAATTTGAAAAAGAAATATGCAAGTCTCAAGAGCGTAAATGCAGCCGAATATGTTCAAAAGATAATAAGCTCAGATGTTTTTATTAGAATTCATGCTTTTGATAAATCTTTACAACCATATCCTCCAATGAGATGTTTGACACCTGACGAAAAAGTTTATGATTTTGAGAATGTGAATGCAACGGCAAACAGCATCATTGTAAATCTTCCGGAGCCGGTTGTAAAGAGTGGATGCAAAAAATATAATTTACCAACTACTGTATATACTATCTCTGTAAGCCATTGTTTAGACAACAACCTCAACAAGTCTGAGAAATTCAATGTGCAGACGTGCGAGCGATATTATGTGATTCAGAACTTAACACCATTTACAGAGTACAAATTGAAGTTTACTTTAAGCAATTTTTATTTTGATCAATTATCAATAAATCCATTCGATTCGAATGTGATACCAATAAAAACTAATTCGGGCAAGCTCAATGCACCAGAAAACATAAGTGTTCTAACTTTGACGCCTACTATAGCAGTAGTTCATTGGATGCCACCCAAGAAATTGAACTGCGCGGCCGTGATCTACGAAGTGCATTGGAAGTCAGTTACATTAGTGAACGGCACGCAACAAAAGAGCAAACAATTAATCAATGTGCCGAAACGTATGGCAGACGGCAGATTTTTCACAAAGATTAACTTGTCGCTAGCAGTACGAGATTACTTGATATACGTGCGTGTGTATCCAATTAATTTCAGCGATTTGTACAACGAGAGTTTAAGCAAGATCACTCACATATACTCAGAACCAAACAATATTACTTTGAGCGGCGTCAACATAAATAGCATGAACATTTCATGGATCTCAAACATTAATCTGCTGCACTCTCCTACACTAGAGTACAAAGATATTGCAGCAGAAAAGTGGCAAACAATGAATTATATTGAAATGAATTATAACAATGAAGTAATATACCATGTCAAAAATTTACAATCGGGAACTTTATACAAGTTTCGCTTGATATTGAGATACCTCGAATATGAGGAAAATTTTATATGGCCGGCTGATGAAAGATTTATTTTTTCAACACGTGGTAGCAAACGTGGTAAGTAAATGAAAATACCCATACAGCACAATAAGATTGCAGACATATTGAAGAATAATTTCATTGAAACATTGCAATATTGCAAATCGATTGCGAAACTCTACTGAGTTATTGTTATAAGATTGTGATGAAGTTAAGATGTCCGCTTTTCGCAATGAAATGTAGCAATATTACAGTGTAATATATTGGAAAGAGTGCAATGTTATTGCAACCATATTTTTGTTTTTGATGGATGAATATCTTGGAAACATTTGATTAAATTAAAAAGCTTGATATAAATAGAAGTTTGCAATATCTATGATAATCATATCTAAGATAATATATTGCGAAATTATATTTAAACATAATCATATAACATAAAATGTTATATTTTTATACAAAATTACTTTAAACTCTTACTAACAAATCACTTTTTATTTGAAATGTTTTTTATACTCTTATAATGGGGTATATATATATATATATATATATATATATATATATATATATATACACATTATAGTTATAGAACTAATTAAACATTACTAATTATATTTTTACTTAAAAATTTTAAAGATCCGTTATAATTATATATATTTGCATGTAAAAAATACATAAAAATGTTAAGAAAAATATAGTGATAGATATAATAGTATCTATATACTTAATATAATAAAAAGATATATTATCTTTGAAGATTAATATCGTATTCGTACATGAAGTGAAAATATATCATAAAATATATTGTAACATTGATATAAAATGTTATCTATATTTTAATAAAAAAATAGCAATGCTTATCTTTAGCTTAGAATTATATTTACTCGACTGATATTATTTCTGTGTCATCATTTCATTTAATTTCTGCAAAAAAGTAAAATTCATCGCATATATATACAAATATAAAAAAATATATTATTACATTATTTTCATAGATAAATTAAAGAGTGTTATAGTTTTACAATGTTTTCAAAATATAAATATCATGTTGCTATAATATCTAATTCATATTTTGTTCATTGCAATTTGTAATATTGCATTATTGTTGCAAAGTAGTTGTAACATTCTGTGCTGTATAGATATTATAATATTATGTGCTAATTTTTTTAGATATGAATATGCCTAAAATTTAAAAAAATTAAATTTTTGCAATAAGGTTATAAGTAAAAATAAATTTGTAAAAACATACACACACGAAGATATTAACATTATATTTTTGCTTAATATAGATATTCGGAGCACACCTGAAATAATAGCGAAAAATTATTACTTATTATTGACGTTAAGTTTTATCGTTATAGTTACTATAATCTGCGTCTACTACTTTTATCGTTGTAAGTATATTTGATTTAGGTATCGACTTGAATTATAGATTATACATATATATCTGATATAATATCTAAAAATTTTTTGAAAATAGTAATTTACTTATATAAAACTAAACGAATTAATTTTTTTTACTAAAAAACAGTAGATTTTATAACACATATTATTACATAATTAAATCAAAATTTTATAACAGTGTATCGTCAACGCAGAGGTAATAATGAACAACTTTTGTCTTCAACAATGACCGATGTAGAATTGGCGATTCTACATGAAGTACCTTGCCCAAACACTCAATTCAATACGATTTACAGTCCTATGTTACATTATAACCCGGATGAATGTGCGATAACTAAAGTCGCACGTAAACAAATTACATTTACAAAACTTCTTGGTAGCGGCGCATTCGGAAAGGTAAAAATTAATTTTTTCAAGCAATGTTTCAAATTAATTTCTGGATCAACAAAACAGATATGCATCTTCTAATAAAGATATAAATTACATTAATTTTTATAATAGATTATAAGTAATGTAAAATTTAAATGAGACAACAAACATGCACCTTATTATACATTTTTCGTTGAATTATTTAATATAAAATAAAGTATAATATTACTTGACATTAAACTATACTTTTTCTAATGAAGTGCGCATGTAAATTTGTGTGAAATATTTCGCAGGTGTTTCAAGGAAAGGTGAAGAACTTAGAAAAATCGGGCACAGAGATATCCGTTGCAATAAAAATGCTTCGAAAAGATGCTTCTTCCCTTGAGAAAAAGAAATTTTTAAAGGAAGCCGAGCTTATGAATCATTTTCAACACAAACATATATTAAGATTGTTGGCTGTTTGTTTAGATGGAGATTCTCCGTTACTAGTGTTGGAATTGATGGAAACTGGTGATCTGTTAAAATATTTGAGAGATTGCCGAAATTTGGAAGCGTCAGATTCGTATGCTCTGCGTTTGCAGGATTTGCTCGCCATGTGCGAAGATGTTGCGCGAGGTTGTTGCTACTTGGAAGAGTTGCGTTTCGTACATAGAGATCTAGCGTGTCGCAATTGTTTAGTATCTTCGAGAAATCGCGAGAATCGTGTCATCAAAATTGGAGATTTTGGACTGGCTAGAGATATCTACAAGGATGATTATTATCGCGTGGTAAATACAATTATTAAAAAAAGTTAATGATTAAAAAATGAATTCTTTTGAAAATACTTCCCATTTTTTTATCATAATAGTATCGTGCATTGTTTCTTTAAATAATATAGAATATAAGTAGTTTTTATTTATATAAAGCAAGAGATAAATGAACGTTTTTTATTTTGCACACATTCTAAAAACGAACAACTTGAATCAGAAAATTAAATTTTTGTTTTAATCATGTTTTAGAAAGGAGAAGGTGTGTTTCCTATTCGCTGGATGGCATCCGAATCTTTGATAATTGGAATATTTACTTCTCAAAGCGATGTTTGGTCATTTGGAGTATTAATGTGGGAAATTACATCGTTGGGTGAGCAACCTTATATTGGCAAGACTGATGAAGAAGTGATAAATTATGTACGTACTGGAGGCAGGTTGCCGATGACTCTTAACTGTCCTTCAACGTTGTACCAGTTGATGCTACGTTGCTGGAGTGCAGCGGCTGCTAGACCAAATTTCAAATTTTGTCTGAAAAATATTATAGCATTAAGAAAGAACATGGAAGATGCCTTACTGAGACCAGTCGATACTATTTAGCCGAAATAATTAAATTAATGTTTATCTTGTTTTCCAAACGATTCAATAAATCTTAATGTAGAAAAAATATTTCTAGAATATTTCTAGAATATTTCTAAATTGATTGTTATTTTTAGGTTTAATCTTAATATTAGTTTTATCAATGAAAATAAATGAAATTTTTTAATCTTACCGTCCATAAAATTTTGATTATTAAAAAATATCACATCCGTTTTCATGATTGTACAAAATAAAATAATATAATGATATATCTAATTTGTGTTTTTGAGTAATCGAAGCGAAATCTAATGATTGCGATTATATATATGTATATGTATAAACAATATTTTTTTGAAAACGGGAATATAATTAATTTTCGACATTATACATGACCGATAATTACAAACTAATTGTATAATTTATGAGTAAAAGAGGAAATGCAAATAATATCTTCTATAATTAGTTGCGAATATATAAATATAATAATATAATTTATTTTTGAATTTATAACAGTTATCATGTATGAATTTTTACATTATTCGGGATAAGTTTATACATATAGTTTATCTTTATATTTAATGATACTATATATTCAAATTATATTAATGATTACAAAAGTATGCAGTTGTAAAAATGAACTATACTTATTGCTCTATCTCCAGTAACTATATTTAATGAAGCTAATAATGTATAATATTTACACACAATTATGGTCTATCATTTCAAAAGATCACCAAATACTGACAACGTTTTATAGATATGTATAATATTATGCATTATAAGAAATATTAAATAACATATGAGATTATATAAATCATTTCATAATCGATGCACAGATACAACGACGCAGTAATATGGCGAGCACATTTTCCCGAATAATTCTAATCTTCGTACTACAGTATACTAATAATCATAAATCTACAAGTTATAAATTTTAAATAAAAATAAAGATGGATATAATTATTGCGCGGAAATCACAAATATTTTAATATTTTAAATA
>JALHBL010000937.1:0-22150 GCA_023638675.1 Camponotus pennsylvanicus | reverse complement strand
TCAAATTAAATCCGAGGGGGAAACCGCTGAGGGCATTGCGGTGTACAGATTTGAGGCATTGCTAGACTTATTGGGCATTGTTTGGGAATTACTGGCGTTTCTTGGGCATTAGTGGGCATTGCTTGGGCATTACTGAGCATTGCTTGGACATTACTGGGCATTGCTTGAGCATTACTGGGCATTACTTGGGCATTATTAGGTTTTATTGAAGTACTAATGCGTATTATGGACGTTATTAAAGTAATATTAAGTCTTTTTTTCCAAATAATAATTTTATGTCACAATTACAACACTCAATAAAACGTGTTTTTAAATTTTAGGTAAATTGTATAAATATCATGATGTTATCCGTTGAGTATTCCGGTCGGTAAACGCCGGTTCAGCGCTGCTATCACTACTATTATTCTCGTTTTGTTACGTCATCATCGAAATTTGGATATAAGGGTGTCCCATTTTAAATAATACGCTCAAATATCTCCGAAACGGTGCGTTAAATAAAAAAATGTTTCAAACAAAAGTTATATGGCTTGAAGGGGGCCATCAAATGGTGTCATTAATTTGACCTTAAATAGTTACTTGAAGGTCACGTGAAGGTCACCCTCAATTTTTTAAATGAAACCGCCTATTTTTTATTGCATATTCTTGTAGCTTATCTCGAGGGCTTTCCAAAACACTATAATAAAATATTTTTCCCTCAAGTACTTTTTGAGTTATAAGACTTGAAATCATTTCTTAATTTTACATAAACCGTAAAATATCTTGTAAAATATTCATTTTTCGATTATCTTACCTTAATACTTTTATGTACAAAATAATGAGAAAAATCAATTGGTGTAAAGAAAACACATAGTTATTTTTAAGAAAAAATATGTAATTGTTAATTGCAAATTACATATTTTTTCTTCGAAACAACTAGTGTACATAATTTTGAGCGGTTTCCCCCTCGATTAAATCGATGTAGATAGCCAGTTATATGAATCATTTATAATCACTTTTAAAGCAACGTTAACGGAAATTGAATCTCGACGTTATTAAATACTTTGAAAATATTTGCGTTTATAAATATCTTACTAAAAAAATAATATTTGCAATTCCAATAATTTGCGAGAAATAACTATTCAACTTGATTAATTAATAACAGATTAACCAAGATCGAAATTGCAAATGTCAAGATAATATTCGAGTGATTTAATATGACTAATCTATAAGTTAATAACATCAAATCAAGTAAATTTTTTCTATGTGTTATTTGCGCAAAATATGTATACGTAATGTGTCGTTAAAATTATATCGGATCTTGATTAGAATTTTGAGAAACGAGAAAAATTGTTTATATAAAATTTAATTTAATTTTAATTTGCGCAACTGTTTATTTGTATAAAATGCATAACAAAAATCGCGGAAGCTTTGTTTCTTGCATAGAAGTAAATTATTTGCATCGCAGATATTATTTTCAATACGTAGATATTGTGATCTTTACTAATCTTTATAAATATAATTTGCATTTATAAAATGATCTTTGCTCTTGCAAGTCATTTCATTCATGAATAATACTCGTAATGATCTTGTTATGAAAAGATTTTTTCATCAAATTATCTTACCTGTTAAAAGCTAAGAGTGGCGTATGAGATTGTTGATTGAAAATCATTGGTTTAAGACCGTCCGTAAAAGCGAATAGCTCGAAAAGCGACAACACGTTGGAAAAGATGATAGAGAAAATGTGTTGTCGTGCAAATTTTTGTCCTCTCCGGAATTCGTCCATGTCCAACCAAAGCGGTCTGTCTGTTGAACTTCGACCGCAATCTCCACGATACAACGCTGCTGATATGAAAAATAATAAAGAATCTGGTAGATTTGGAACATAGATTTTTATGTTTTCCGTTATATGTTTGTATCGTTCCTCGTTCGTCCATTCATCATAATTTTTCGGTTTTGCAGGATTCTGATCGACGATATGTTTCATATTTTTTACGAAATGTTCGACGTACTTAACGGCGTTCTTCCCTTCTGCAGCTTCATAATAATTATTTTCAATTTCATCATTTATATAACTATCGACATTATTTCTCTGATTTGCTAAACTTGTTGTAGTTTCATTCGTAATATTTTCAATATCTTTAAATTTTACGCAATCCGTTTTATTATTGTTCACATTTTTTGTTTGCGTCTGTTCTATCCACTGAATGCGATTCATCTTTTATTTTCCTATAATAATTCGAAGGTTGATGAGAATTGTCCGGGCAAGCTACAACCTGTTCTGATACAAAATAATTTCAGTGTAGTACACGAAATAATTAAAATTTAAAAAGAATCGTATTGTATATTATTCAATTGCACAGAGAAAATATTATACAGGGTGTACCAGGATTCGCGGATGCGGAATGCACAGCGTGATAGTTCGTGCCAAAAGAAACAACTTTTTCCTTTGGTAAAATTACGTTTGAATATTATTTTTTAATGAGAGCAACTTTAAAATTCACTTCGTTTGTTGACTCACTTACACATCACTTGACTTCTTTCACATCACAATCCTATCATAAACAAGCATCTAATTTTTCGTCATTTTCGAGGGGTAAACCGCTGATCAAAATTATGTACACTAATGCCTACTAATGCCCAATTCCTGGGCATTACTGCTAAATTTTTTAAATTTAATAATTTAAATTTTAATAAATTTAAAATTATTATTTGGAAGAAAAGACTTAATAATACTTTAATAACGTCCATAATACGCATTAATACTTCAATAAAACCTAATAATGCCCAAGTAATGCCCAAGCAATGCCCACTAATGCCTCAAATCTGTACACCGCAATGCTCTCAGCAGTTTACCCCTCGGTCATTTTATATTGATACTACTGGAAATCTTGGATTCACTTCATTCGAAAGTTATTAAGTTATTTTAGCTTGGTGGAGAAAGGATAAGCTTGAACGTATAAACGCAACTCACTTTAAATAGGAGTTATAACATCAGCGTTAATCAAAGTTAGAAGCCGTGTAAACGTAGGCTTTAAAACGAAGCGTTTTAGATTACGCATGAAACAGGGGCGGTGCGCGCACAGTTTGCGTAGCGTTTGAGCATATACGCTATTTTATTATTTTGCTAAAGGTTTTATCCCCAATAAACACATGATGGAATATTAAACATTTATTAAACGTAAAGTTAATATAAATGTGGTATAAGTATATCAGATAAACGTTTTAATTTTTATGGTTTTTATACGATCGTATAATACACGTTTTTATTACGTTTGCATAAAACAAAACGGATTTTATGCGTTGAAAAATATTATATAAGAATACGAAAAGAAACGTTTAATTTCTAGAATGTATCTGCGTCTATTTTATTTCTTATAATCGTATATTTATGTAATCGAAGAAACGTTTATTGAAAACGTATATAATTTATGAGAAAAATCTCATTTATAAATGTTTACAAAATTCTATTCTATAAATGGTATAATCTAAGTCTTTAAAACGTTAATAATGTGTGTATATATTATTCGTGCAACAATTTATTAACGTTTTATAGACTTAGATTATACTATTTATAGAATAGAATTTTGTAAACATTTATAAATGAGATTTTTCTCATAAATTATATACGTTTTCAATAAACGTTTCTTCGATTACATAAATATACGATTTTAAGAAATAAAATAGACGCAGATACATTCTAGAAATTAAACGTTTCTTTTCGTATTCTTATATAATATTTTTCAACGCATAAAATCCGTTTTGTTTTATGCAAACGTAATAAAAACGGATATTATTATCGTATATTATACGATTGTATAAAAACCATAAAAATGATACATTTTCAACATTTATAATAATTACACAAACTTCCTTTTATAAACGTATCAAGATACATATATATATATATATATATATATATATATATATATATATGTATTGTTATATATACAATAATTATCTCTATAATATACGTGCATGTTATATTGACATGCATATTTTGAATTTTGATTATAGTATTTAATAATTGTATGAATATCTTTCTTCCCCTGAAACTAATGTGACACATAATTTTATTGTTAGAATAATAATAGTAACGAAATAATAACGTCTTTATTTAATCGAGTTATTACAGTAAAATGATATACTCATAAGTATATCAGTACAAATTTTACTCATTGACTCACATGCTGGTGAATACATATTCTAATACATATAATGACTGTTTTACAGTTTGATAAGATATATTATTGCATTAAAATATAAATATTTTGACGATTTATAAAATATATTGCATGGCTTACATGCAATTACAGTTTATTGGAATAATCATTGCATTTTAATGTGTGTAAGTGTATTCTGAAGTGTATATGTTTCATTTTCTGTGAAGAAAAATAAATTTATGGTTTAAGTGCATACACACACACACATATATATTCAACGGTAAGTATTGTATATAAATTTTAATATCAAAATATATTAAAATATTAATTTATTACTATACATACTATATAATATAAATTGTAAAGACGTCATTAAGATGTCTTTTATAGTATTATAACAGGTCTTTATTAAGACGTCTTTAAGATATCTTTAAAACGTCTTATGTTCCGTTTGTTTTGTTTGGAAGTATTGCCAGCATATGCAACAAAGAACGTTAATATTCGTCTTTTGCTAAAACAAAACTCGACTCCGCGGTGAGCTGCTGCCGCGCCGTTGCTACATCACTTCACAGTGTCGGCAACTCCACACGGATCATAGCGTTCCTGCTTACCTATTCCGAAGCTAATACTCGCCTGGTCCGAAAGCTTAAAATCTTGTTGGATTTTAATATTTTACTTTAATTAATTATCGCGCAAATGTGTTTGTACGTTGATGGTGTTGTTGATCATTTCTTTTATTGACGATTCTGTGTGGCTTACAAAAATTGAATTTCGACAACGTTTTCAAAGGTAAAAATTTTATTATATTTTTATATTTTATTTCTCTTCTTTTTTTCTATTCTTTGTGCAATTGCAGTAAAAGTGTTTATACATTAGTATTTCATATTAACAATTATAATGGTTTTAAGGTTTTCATTGTATTACATAAGAGTTTTTTATAATTAATTTTTTTTTAATAATTTGAAGATTTATTAGTTAGAAAGACTAAAATGTTTATTATGCGCATGTGCCATATTTGATTAAATTTTAAACATTAAAACATTTACAAGTTCGCAAAAGGTTAATGTAATAGTTTTTTTCCTTTATCTTAAAATTATTGTGTTGCTTACAAATAATATGTAAATTGATTTTGTATTATTTACAGCTATATTATCTATAATATTATATAGCTTTTCCTAAACAGTCTTGCTTATAATCGCGCTTTTATGGCCTCAATATATACAATTCTGTATTAATAATAGAGATTTTATATCTGCTCTTTTATTACATTTACTATTACATTTTGTTTTATTATAGGTATTTTAAAAATTGTTTAGAGACGTAAATGTTACATTAAAAAATATCAGATCTCTTATTTTCAATATTTTATAATTGTTATTCACCGTTACATAAATCATTAAAATTAAAATTAAAATTAAAATTAAAAATGTGTGAGAATACGAAGCTTCTGAGCAATCGACAGTTGCGTCAAAAGATAAATAATGCAGTGCAAACCATATTATTGTCTTCGTGCACACAAACAAATAATTCTAATTTAACTTTTACAAATACACAAAATTTATGTTCACCTACATGCTATACAATTGGGAATAATGAAAGTGTTGAAATCGCTGTAGATACAGTAAATGCTACTTGATTTTATTACTTTGATCTTGGGTAGAGTTGTCAAAATCAGGGCAAAATTATCTTAAATTTTTAAATGGAATATTTTTTTAATGTAAACTGATTACCCTATCCAAGGTCAAAATGATAAGATCAATAAATAGATATTTTTAAATCCTACAACTTTTGTTTGAAACATTTTCTTTGATGAAGCTTAATCTTCGAGATATTTTGTTGTGTAAGTTAAAATGGGACAACCTGTATAATTGTATATAATACGTTTATTTAAAAACAAAAATCACACATTTAAAAGTATTGTTTGCGATAACTCGGCGAAATGAGCCGAAGAATGAGAGCGGCGTGAGAACGAACGACTCCGAGGAGGAAGCGAGGGAAAACGAGAAGTATCGATATATATATATATATATATATATATATATATTGTTACGTCCGTCCGTGTTACGTCTGTCCGTGTTCCGTCCCTGGTTCGAGCCGCGGTCGGGTCTGTCTTGAAAAGGAAGAAGATCTCGTTGTCAAGAGGTTGTTGACGGAGCAGCTGTCATTTGAGTCGGAAAATAGCTGTCAAGCTATACGGACGCGTTCTCGCTACGAGCGATATTTGTGTTGTTAATACGTTGTTAATCTGTTGTTCGTGTTCTGTGTTATTAAAGTTCCTCGTTACTTTTAAAAGTGTGTTGTCATTTACGCGATCCGCGACGGCCGATCTTTAGCTCGCGCGCGTTCGAGATATATCGCTCCGCGGACGTAACATTTTGGGGGCTCGTCCGGGATAAAACGGACTGTGATTTTTGTTGACGCTCTGTGTTGTGGCAAGGATTTATTTTGTGGGGGAAATGGCGACGGAACTGCAAGATCTGGCGGCGGGCCCCTCGACCAGGAAGAGGGTTCGGGCGGCGACTCCGTTTCCGGCCGCGGCTCCAGGTCTGACGACGGAGTCGGCCACGCTTCAGGCGGCGATGCGAGAGTTGCAGCAATTGCGCGGAGAGCGGCTGCTTGAGCGGGACGAATTTGAGGCCCGGCTTCGCCAGCGAGACGAGATGCTCCGCGCCATGGAGGAGAGACTTCGGCTTTCAAACACACAGCTAAGTCCCCCCGATAATAGAGCGCGAAATACAGATTCGAATTCATCCGAACTCGGTTTTAAACTTAAACCCGACAATTACGACGGAGGTGCTCCCTTGCGCGAATTTTTGACTCAATTCGAGCTGATAGCGCGGGCTAACGGATGGAACAATTCCCATAAAACGGTAGCTCTTGCGGCTTGTTTGAGGGGAAAAGCGCGCTCAGTTTTAGACGGGATATTTGAAATCGAGAGTTTAAAATTCGAGAATTTAAAATCGAAATTGGAATTACGGTTTGGGGAGGGGCATTTGGCCCAGACTTATTATTCTCAATTTACTAATAGAAAACAGAGAATTTCGGAAGATTTGGTCACTCTGGGCGCGGACTTGGAGAGACTTTCGCGTTTAGCTTACCCCGAATGTTCCCACGAGGTAAGGGATAAAATTGCTTGCGCGCAATTTATAGCCGCGTTATCAGACGGATTTCTTAGAAGGACATTACAATTGGAAAACGTCACTTCCTTAAAGATCGCGGTAGAAAGGGCGATGGCTGTAAAGGTCATCCAAGAAAACAGTTTTCCGAAAACCAAATTCAATCAAAATGATAACAAAAATAAATATCATAAATTTAATAAATTCGATCAATTCAATAAACAAAAGAATGGAGAGGAAAAGACAAATGAAAGAGAAAGCGATAAAAGGAAATTTGGAAATAATAGGAACTATAAGAATAATAAATTTCAAAGGAGTAAATTAAATTCTAGGAAAGAATGTTGGCAATGCGGCGCCGAGGGGCACTTCCGGTCAGAATGTCCGTCTTTGACGGAAAACAAGGGTTAGTCGAGCTTTTCGGGGCAGGTTCGACTGATACGGTTGATGTCCCGAAAATATTTAATCACTGTTTTAGAATTAATAGAATTAAGAAAAATTCTTTTAGTTATAAAGGAAATATTGATAGTAAAGTCTGTTTGTTTAAAATTGATACGGGCTCCGATGTTTCGGTTGTTAATGAAAAATTAATTAGAGGGTCGAAACGGCGTTATGTAATGAAAAATTGTTTTCTTAAATATCCGACTGGAGAGACAATTCCGGTCAAATATAAAGTTATTGTCGGGATAAGGTTAGGGAAGTATTCTTTGAGTATTCCGATGTTGGTCGCGAACATTTCGGATGACTGTATATTAGGAGCCGATTTTCTCGAAAAGATAAAGTTAGAAAAGATCTTTGAATCAGAATTTGGAAGTTCTGGGGTAGAGAGTGACAATGAGTTTTCTTGTTCACGAATTATGAGGGAGGAAATGCCTTTTTTCTTGCAGTCGTTTTCGAAGAAAATTCTAAAAATCTAACTTCTTCTGAGAAAAATATTTTTGTTGATTTCTTAATGGAATTTCGGGATGTATTTTCAGAAAGTTTAATTGCAGGTAATTGTGAGGTCCTGAGGCATTCTATTAATGTAAAGGATTCCAAACCTATTAAGCAGGCTCCCCGGAGGATTCCACTCCATCTTAGGAAAGAGGTGGAACACATTATTGAGGAAATGAAATTACAGGGAGTGATTGAGGAATCTCGAAGTCCATGGGTATCCCCCGTAGTTTTGGTAAAGAAGAAGGATGGTTCACTTAGGTTCTGCGTAGATTATAGGAAACTGAATGCAGTTACAGTTAAAGATTCTTACCCTTTGCCCCGAATCGAAGATATTTTGGATCAGCTTTCAGGGAATTCATGGTTCTCCACTCTGGATTTAAAAAGCGGATATTGGCAGGTAAAGGTTAACTCCGAAGATAAGGAGAAGACGGCATTTTCTATAGGTAATGGATTGTGGCAGTTTAGAGTCATGCCGTTTGGCCTTTGTAATGCCCCAGCAACTTTTGAGCGTTTGATGGAAAGGGTTCTGCGAGATGTTTTATCAAAAATTTGCTTGGTTTATCTTGACGATGTCATTGTTTTCAGCAAAACGTTTGAAGAAATGATGGTCAACCTTAGGGAGGTTTTTCTTCGTTTGCGTACAGCAGGTTTAAAAATTAATCCCCAAAAATGTTCCCTCTTTGGAAGGTCAGTGAAATATCTGGGACATGTTGTCTCCGAACAAGGCATCTCTACAGATCCTGAGAAGATCTCTGCCGTGGAAAATTGGCCTGTTCCCCAGAATAGAAAGCAGCTTCGAAGTTTCTTGGGATTTTGTTCCTATTACAGGAAATTTATTAAAGGTTTCTCCTTGATAGCCAAACCTTTGTTTACGCTTACGGAGCATCAGGTAAAATTTGAATGGTCTTCTTCCTGTCAAAAGGCATTCCAGGAATTAAAACAAAAATTAATTTCTTCGCCTATTTTATCCTTTCCTGTGGAGCAGGGACAATTCATTTTGGACACGGATGCTTCGAATCACGGTGTTGGAGCGGTTTTGTCACAGATCCAGAATGGCACAGAAAAGGTTATCGCTTACTTCAGTCGAGTCTTGAGCAAAACAGAAAGGAATTATTGTGTCACGCGTCGGGAGTTATTAGCTATTGTGGCTTCATTAAAATCTTTCCACCATTATTTGTATGGGCGGAAATTTAATATTCGGACGGATCATATTTCTCTCAAATGGTTAATGTCTTTCAAGGATTTGGAGGGACAATTGGCCCGATGGTTGGAGAGATTACAACAGTATGAATTTGAAATTGTCCATCGAAAAGGTCATCTACATCAGAATGCTGATGGGTTATCGAGGCGCCCTTGTTTCGAAGTTGGTTGTGCTTATTGTGCTAAGGTAGAATTTAAGGAAAATTCTGTTGCTCGGATAATTCTGGGGGAAAACGATTTTGAGGAATGGCGCAATCGGCAAGAAGAGGACTCGATTATTTCAATGTTTTTACGAGGGAAGGAGTTAGGAAGACGTCCCTGTTGGCAAGAGGTTAAACAAGATGTTTCTGCGAAGGTTTATTGGACGTACTGGGATGCATTAATTTTAAAAGAGGGGGTCTTATTTAAGAAATGGGAATCTCCCAATTTGAAGTCTAAAGTTTTTCAGATGATTGTTCCCAAGGATTTTGTTAGTCAGATAATGGAAGAAGCCCATGATTCCGCGTCTGGTGGCCATTTTGGAGTCAACAAAACGTTGGAGAGGATTCGAAAACGTTTTTACTGGGCTACATGCAAGCAGGATGTGGAGGATTGGTGTCGTTCCTGCAGGATTTGTGTAGCGAAGAAAGGTCCCCCAGGAAAGGGAAATCTCCTTTACAAGTTTATAACTCAGGTTCCCCGTTTGATAGAGTTCAGATGGATATACTTGGTCCTCTTCCGACTTCCACAGCTGGGAATCGATATTTATTAGTGGTTATTGATTGTTTCACCAAATGGGTTGAGGCTTTTCCGTTGAAAAACATCAAAGCAAATACGGTAGCGGACGTATTTGTGAAGCAAGTTATCTCTCGTCATGGAGTCCCTTTAGAGATTCACACAGACCCGACCGCGGCTCGAACCAGGGACGGAACACGGACAGACGTAACACGGACGGACGTAACAATATATATATATATACTACTGCAGTCAAAAAATTCCAGGACTGCTTTCATATCTTCGCGCCAAACGATTTACATGTGTAACCACTATTATTTTTACATTGGTACGACTATTTTTGACATTTCTGTCAGTTTGCATGACAATTGATTCATTTGTGTTTATAATACAGAGCGTTTTGTTGTGTTACTTTTTGCAGAGCGGCGATTTTCACAATGACCGATTCAACAGAGCAAAGAACTTGCATTAAATTTTGTGTTTCAAATGAAATAAACGCAACGAAAACGTTCGAAATGTTGCAGAAAGCCTTCGGAGATAAATGTTTGTTGCGTTCAAGAACTTTTGAGTGGTACAAGCGAGTGCGTCAAAGTCACTCAAAAATCAAAGTTTTGCTCACAGTCTTCTTCGATTATCGTGGTATAGTGCATCAAGAATTCCTTCCGATTGGTCAAACAGTTAATAAGGAGTATTACTTGGGTGTTATGCGTCGTTTGAGGGAGTCTGTTAGAAGAAAACGACCAGATTTGTGGCAAAACAACACTTGGTTCCTGCATCACGATAATGCACCAGCGCACACATCACTTCTTGTACGCGACTTTTTGACTAAAAACTCAACCAATGTCATCGACCAAGGCCTTATTCGCCTGATTTGGCACCGTGTGACTTCTTCTTATTCCCGAAGCTAAAATTACCACTTCGAGGAAATCGTTTTGAGTCCATAGATGAGATAAAAGCAGAATCGCTGTGCGTCTTGAAGGCCATTCCACAAGATGCCTACGAGAAGTGTTTTCGTGATTTGCAGAATCGCTGACACAAGTGTATAGCTGCAGAAGGGAACTACTTTGAAGGAGACACATTTGATTTATAGATATTAATAAAGCGTTTTCTTAAAATTAACACAGTCCTGGAACTTTTTGACTGCAGTAGTATATATAGGATCTTACACTTTATTTCAAACTATTTACAAGTCCACTGTCTTTGTGCAATTAACAATCAAATTATTAACACCAGAATCTAGTTGAAGTTAAATCAGTGAGTCACGGAGAGAATCGTTATGATCCGCAAGCAACGGAACGTACAATCTAAACCGACAGGGCGAAAGAGCGCATCGAGATCCTTGGAGAGACAACCAACCGTGTTCGCCGAGCGCGTCAATTTATACTCGAGCTCCTTCTGGAAAGGTCCCAATTTTTCAGGAACTCGACAGTTACTACCCACACGGAACATGACATCCATTGGAGGTCCATATAACCTCCATACCTCCATATGACCTCTATCTCCACGGTGGATGTTCAATGGCTCTCTAATAGAAATCCATATTATCTCCACGGTAGATGTCGTTTGTAAATTCATCATGGATGTCCATTAGACGTCGGTTATGGATGTATGATAGATGTGTACACATTTCTCTTAACATAAATAATTTTTATTAATTATTTTTCCTAGTATTAGTAAATATTACTTTTTGTTACTTTATCTTATATCTCACTAATAATTATAGTCAGTGGAAGTAAAATTTCACTGTAAAATCAGTAATCGCGCTAATTCGTTCGTTTACCGCTATGGTGCGCTATTTTTCTCGTACTTGAGTTTTAGTCATGAGAATTATATAAAGCTTGCAAAAAGCGACAGATAAAATTAAAAGTATTACTTCGATCTAATTTCTGATACAGTTTCAATAGAGGAACTTCAGATATTAAATCGATTTTATAAGTCGGACAAGTAAATGTCCGGCCAATAAACGAAAATGATCCGTTCATTATCTATTTGTTACTCCATATAACGTACATATGACATCCATGAAAGCTCGACAAAATATTTATAATTACTCCATATAACGTACATATGACATCCATAAACACTTTATTCAATATCTATAATTACTCCATATAACGTACATATGACATCTATGAATACGTCTAATGGATGCCGAATGGAGGTATGAAATGCGGAACTGTGGATGTCTAGTAGATGTTTACGGGACGTTTCATGGACATCTAATGGAGGTTTCGAATCTCCATGGTAGACATCTAGTGGACATCCATTAGAGGTTTTTGTTCCGTGTGGGTAGGCTTCATTTGAATCTGACTGCCTAACGCGTTATTTATTAATCTTGGATCTTTCCAGAAGGGCGAGCGTTGTTTTGTGTTAGCACAGACAAGCGATATATCCTTTAACGGCTGCCAGGAGCGCCGAATGAACGGTTGGACCCGACTCCCCCTTCACACTTATTCGAGTGTTAATTTCTTAATGCTCGATGCATTTTGAACAGTATAATAAAAATAACGTATTTTAAATAGTCATTGCAATACATATTTTAAATAGTAATTGCAATACGTATTTTAAATAGTCATTGCAATACATATTTTAAATAGTCATTGCAATACGTATTTTAAATAGTCATTGTAATACGTTTATATAGGTACTCGTAATTCGTAAAAATTATGTATTCATAAAACGTAATTTATTAGTTTATCAAATACGATTTTAATTGGTTTGAGAATAGCATTAAAAAACGAATAAATATAGTTTATGACAACATATATCAGTCGGACATCACAACTAAAATTATACGCAATTGATATACGTTAAATCTATCACATTTAGACATCCTGTAAATACTTGATTTAAACGTATAATATACCATCATGTGTTTATAGGGTCAGAATGCTATGCTTGATAACTAAATGATAACTAAATATTTATCAAATATCTATTAAATAGCTTTTTCAAAACAATTTACTTGATGAAAGAATATTTTCCATTTGATATCACCGGAGCAAAATGACCGAAAATAAAATAAGTAAATTAGATAACATGTGAATGATTTTGATCCAAAATTATTGTTCTAAGAATTTTTTGGCTCTAAAATGGATCAATAAATGTTTTAAAGCATATATGTTCGAAATGCAGACTTTCTATTTGCATACACATATTCACTTTGCGGATAAGATTTTCTCGTATAGTTGGACCATTTCTGATGTGAATTGCTATTGCACGATAGAACTGTTCTTCTAAATTTAATATATGTGGATTAAAATTATTCACATGTTATCTAATCTACTTATTTTATTTCGGTCATTGCTTCGGTGATATCAAGTGGAAAATATTTTTTTATCAAGTAAATTGTTTTGAAAAAGATATTTAATAGATATTTAACAAATATTTAGTTATCATGCATAGTTCTGATAAAACAAATAAAATAGCGTATATGCTCAAATGCTGCGCAAGCTGTGCGCGCGCCACCCCTGATTCATGCGTAATCTAAAGCGCTTCGTCGTTAGTTTAAAGTTGCTCTCATTAAAAAAGTAATATTCGGACGCAATTTTGTCAAGAGGAAAAGTTATTTCTTTTGGCATGAACTATCACGCTTTGCATACCATATCCGTGAATTTTGATACACCCTGTATATAAAATAATTTATAAATACGTGACACAGGATGTGTGCGTATGTGTATGTGTGAACACGTATTAAACAAATAAAAATGTTATATGAGTTTTCTACTTTCAAATATGGACAAGAAGAAAAGTCGAAGATTATTTTTCTATCCGGGCATCATCAGAAAAATTTGGAATCTTCGCGGCCACATCGATTTCTTCATATCAGCATTCACAGAGATTTAATCATCACGGCACGATGCATTTTACACTGTAGTTTTCAAATTGTAAGATTGTTAAAAGATGTACTCGATGCGCAGGTAGGGAAGTTGGGATAAGAATAGGAAGGAAAAGGAAAAAGAAACAAAGATATGCTTCTTTTTTCTTCTCTGGGTAATTTTTAAGAAAAATCAATGATATCTTTTAATATTACTCATAGTTTAAAATTATTAAAATAATTTTTCTGTCATTTGAGAGTTTTAAGGAGGAACTGGATGGATCAGATACGTCAGCTTAATCAAAGTTAATAAATGTTAATTATTTCCTCTGATCTTTTGAGGTTCATGAATTTGATATTGCGCAAAGCTATTTTAAAATATAATTTGTATGAATTAAAATAAAGATTTTTGTCATATAGAATTAACATTTTTATTTTCATGAATTTTTGTGTACGATCACTATAAAATTTTCGTGATATATTCATTACAAAACTAAGTCAAATGTTGAGCAACAAATTCGATATTACATATTTTGAGAGCAACAAATTAGGGGAACATTTTAAGATAAAAATAATAGCAGCAGTTAGTCGCATTAATATACTTTACTCTTGTAGGCAAGCTAGCACAGCCACTCGTCCGAGTCGATTTTTCTAAGTCAAATATTGAGCAACAAATTCGATATTACATATTTAGGGAGCAACAAATTAGGGGAACATTTTAAGACCGAAATAATAGCAGCAGTTAGTTGCATTAATATACTTTACTCTTGTAGGCAAGCTAGCACAGCCACTCGTCCGAGTCGATTTTTCTAAGTCAAACATGGAGCAATAAAATCGGATTCATTAAAAATGACGAGCAACAAAATCATTGAAACGTTATCGATCGAGATATCTGATTAATTCTCAATTTCACAATACTTTTTTAATATGGGGTAACTTTAGGGGCGGTTTTCGGAGCTTAAAAGTGGTGCAAAAAAATCGGGAATAGAGCAACTAATTAGCAACAAATTAGAACTAAAGAAATATATCGTTTTTTTTTGTTTAAAAAAATTTTTTTTTGTGGCTGTGCTAACTTTAATCTATAGTTAGCACAGCCACTATTTTCTCCGAATCGGCTGGAGCAATAAAATCGGGAATAGAGCAACAAATTAGCAACAAAAGAGCACTAAATTTATATGTAAGTTTTATTTGATTGTGCTAAAGTGGCTGTGCCAGCTTAATAGACGTAAATACCAATCGAGAGAAATATATATCGAGAATTATATCATTTCCACAAGTGATCTACTTCATCGCGGATATTTCACGGAATTCACTAGTCATATATTTTTTTGCTAATTAACTGATGTTTTAATTAACTGATTTATTTCAGTCATCTGGTAACACTGGCATACTGTACTATATTTGGTGGGGATTATGTACTTACATTTCGTATATAAAAATGTTTCGAAGGGTCCACATTTTTTTTGTGAGCGGATATAGCACAATAAAATAAACCGAAAATCTTGCACTATTTTTCAATTTTCGCAATAATTATTGAAATATTAATTAAAATAGCCAGGCGAATGAGTGCACGTTTCACACGGCTAAACAATGAGATGTGCACTCTAAGCGAGATAGAGGCCAAATGTTAAGAGGCAATGAAAAGAGTCGAGTATACGTGGCCATATTTTGTTATCGTCATATAACACTCCCCACACACCTGAAGACCCGCATCGCTTGCGCGAGCGTTATTTCTTAATTTAACTTTTAATAATCATACTACGAGCATTGCGAAATTGAATAAAATGTTAAATAAAACACATATCTTACAAACTAGCCGCTCAAAATGCACGTTTATTCGCGTTAAATCCTTTTAAATCAATATTTCGATAATTATTGTGAAAATTGCAAAAGAGTAAAGGATTTTTCGGTTCAATTTACTGCGCTTTTCCCTCAAGAGCGTTGATTCAATCTTTATACTAATAATTACTAGTATATATTATTATTAGTTAGTTTTTTATTCTTCAGCTATTGTCAAGAACGGACTTGGTTACAATATTTCTAAACATTCATCCATCCATACCTTTTAAATCTAATTGTAAATCTAAATTGCTATTTTTTATTTTACATTTTCTGCCTTTATATCTCTATACCTTTTACATTTTTACCTTTTTTTACACACACATACAGGGTGTCCCTGAATGGTCTGTATAAACTTTGTGAATAAGTTCCAGGGACCTAAACAAGCAGAAAATGTCCCATAAACATGGGGTCGGAAACGCTTGCTTCTGGAGTTACGACGGTTCGAAGTTTTCCTGCAATAGCTGGAGAAATTATCACGTCAAAGCGCATAGGTGTTACAAAACTGTGTTTAAAAACATGAATGAATCAAATTATTCATTTGATGAACTGGCGGATATCCATCTGGTGTATGGCCGTGCCGGTGGAAATGGACGGTTCGCCAGACAATATGGCGACGTGCGCAGGCTTCCTTGGAATCTAACGAAGGCCATTTCGAGCATTTGCTATAGCAAGTGTACTGTCCTGTTATGTCCGTGGCAAAACCGAGGAAATAAATAAACACCTATTTACCGTACCTATTTACTTCCATATCAGCATACTCGCTTACATACCTACTTACATACCTATACACTATATATATACTCATTTCCATTCCTTTATAAACATTAAATTTTTCTTATCTTATCACATAGTATCACACTTTACCTCTTTTAATCATAATTCGCTTATAATTATAATAATATACATATATATATATAAATTTTATTGTGTGTAAAGTAAGCAATCTCTTCCAAAATACATTGTCATGTATCTATTTATTATTGCATCATTATCAAAGAATGATTTAAAGCATATTTACATAAAGATACTCCATTCATTTCAAGGAACGTGAAGTACTCGACAAGTGACGAAAAGTTAGGTTAAATCAGGTTAGCCACTTTTTTAGATTTTGGGGGTTGCCCCAGCCTTTCGCGAAGAACTTCGTGAGCAATATGCTTCTGTAAACAGTGTCCAGACGACTCGGAGGCATCGCGGTAAATAAATCGGCACGTTATCCGTCACTTTATCACGTCATTGTCACCTGATATTGTTGTGCATGTACGCCTTGTTGTGAGTGAAACGTGCGCGAATACGCTGGTTAGATTGACGTCTTTTTTTCCTTTTTTTTTATCCGGTGTTGACCGTCTCGCGGCCACGTAAGCTCTTGCCCTCGCAAGGGGTGGTTAGTAACGCGCCCGAGTGACGCGTAAACGCGAGACATATTCCACGGACATTGCGATATGCGATATACGATTATGGATTTTGTGTGCGAGGAGATCAATCGAGAGGCGAACCGAACATCGAACGATAAGCGCGAACGACATTCCAAGGATTCCAAGCCCAAGCATCTTCGCGCGTAAGTACGAATCATTCGGCTCTTGCGCACAGACAGAACGTGACACGCGAGGAAAGGATTAACATAAATATAGAAAGGAAAGGATTAACATAAATATAGAAAGAATATTAGAAATAATAAATACGTTTGTTTTGACACGTTTACTGTGTACAAGAGATTATTATTATTATTTTCTTTATTCTTATTATTTTTTATATCCTCCGAAAAGATAGATATTTCGATGTGAACATTACGAGACGTTCGTAAGTCTGCGAGTTTCCGGGCGATCGAATCGATCTATCGTTTCCTTAATTAGTTCGAATTCAATCGATCCTTTTTTTGCGACGTATATATACAAACTGTAAAAGCAGTGAGAAATCTGGAGGAAACGGTTCTGGACATTCAAATAAAAAAATATATCGTAAAAAATTTTTTTCCTATTCGTTTTGGTTGATCTTTATTTCATTTTATCTATATCACAATCAATATCACACAATATATCCATCACCTGAATAACCTAAATAGACTACAAATCGACCAACGAGTTAAATAGCTTTATCCCTTATCCTCTAAGCTTTATTACCTTATCCCTCTCTTAACATAAATAATGATATACGATATTATAATTTATTATATACATTTTAATATATTATATATTGCTTACATCATTGCATTGTATATTTATGAAAAAGATATTATAATAATATATTTTCCCATACACAGCACAGGTAGATCCTAAGTATGTACTCAGTATATCGCAAACGTAGATTGTGTATATCCCACTAATATTCGATATACGTACTATGATATTTTAAGAATGTATGGAGGATGTTCCTATGTCTGCCTTAGAAACCTACTCAGTATATACTCAGAATATTTCTTGGTATATTATGAGTATATTTTTAGAATATTTTAAGCATAATTTTACATTAATAAATTATATATGAATATAGAAGACAGTTGGACTATATATAGAATAAAAAATAGATTCTTCATGTAAAAAATAAATAAAAATGTAAAATTATTTACTATATAAATAAAGCTTCAGACAAAAAGGTTATTTCTAATAGATGAATATAAAACGTTTGAAAACACCTATTAGTGTTTATTAAATGATTCTTATGGAAATATTGATCTAGATAATCTATGTACAATTATGTAAGTACCCTAACAGCACAGGAAGAATCTGAAAATAATCTAAGATTATCGCAAAAGTATATTGTGATAATCTGAGAATAATCGCATTACGTACTGCGATTGACGAAGTATTTTCTACGAATATTCGAATGTCCGCGGTACCTTCTCCCACAGAATTTCGCCGCGAATGTCTATAGCTTCAGAACAGTTTCAGGAAATGATCAAAACCCTAACAGCACATGTAGATACTGAGAATGTTCGAAGAATATCGCAAAAGTACAATGCATATATTCTCAGAACATTCGAGATACATACTATGATATACTAAGTATATATTAAGAATGCCCTAATGTCCGCCTATTTTGGTTAATAGTAAATACTGAGAATATCTTGTAATATAATTTCATATATGTAATAGAAATACTTTTAATAAATGCAGTAAACGGACACACTATTTCTCATTTTAATTTTAAATAATCTTTTTAGTACTTCTGAATCCCAACAAGGAATCCAGAACAACTAAACTACTAAACAAATGAAAAATTTTAAATTAAGTCAGTTTATTATAAATTACACTGAGTAAAAAGAAAAAAGAAGAAACTTTGGAACCCGAGTTAGTACCAGTCCTTTATATCCATTTCACCGAAAATTAAGTACGAGTTTGGTGGCGCGCGTAGCGGCAAAATGAGGAAACACATGCAATATTATAGAATATCCTGAAAATATACGAGAAAGAATATACTAATACGAGATATGCAAAGTATATTCTGAGAATATATGAAAAATAATATACAACAAGAGATGTTATGAGATTATTCTCAGTATATTACATCTGTAACGTATATTTACAGTATGAGTATAGAATATTCGAATGATATCATGTGCTGTTAGGGTACACTCGGTAATATTAATAAATGCAGTAACCCTAACAGCACATGTAGATACTGAGAATGTTCGAAGAATATCGCAAAAGTATAATGCATATATTCTCAGAACATTCGAAATACATACTATGATATACTAAGTATATATTAAGAATGCCCTAATGTCCGCCTATTTTGGTTAATAGTAAATACTGAGAATATCTTGTAATATAATTCATATATGTGATAGAAATACTTTTAATAAATGCAGTAAACGGACACACTATTTCTCATTTTAATATTAACCCATTAAGTCCCAAAATGACATTTTTTCATCACGTTTTTCAACGGCTGTACTTTCTAATAAAAAAAGTTGTTATGAATTTTCAAATAACTGTTTTCGACGTAAAATCGACTGATCTTTCAGAATCTGGTATTCATTTTTTCGAAAAATGCACCTGTGACGATCTTTTCAGGTTTTCTTGCAAAAAAAATGCGAATTTTTACACTTTTTTTTTTTTTATCGAACGTTTTCGTATTGAAATCTCTTAAGAATTCTTACTGTAACTAAAAAAACCACGTCAATTTGTCCTAAACTTGAAGTTAGGTCATTAACAATTGTTAAATTTTACGCGGAAATAAACAAAATGGCGGCCTAAAGACGAAAAAAGTGTCCAAATCTTCAGGAATTTTTTACTCAAAAACAATAGAATTTAGGAAAAAATGTTATAGAATAAAAAGTTCTTACAATTTATTGAAGAACACGCTGGAATTTTTTCAGAATTTTTTGACGACTTTTTTGAATTTTCGAAATTTGATTTTGAAAAATCCAAAAAGTCGTCAAAAAATTCTGAAAAAATTCCAGCGTGTTCTTTGATAAATTCTAAGAACTTTTTATTCAACAACATTTTTTCCCAAAGTCCATCGTTTTCTAATAAACGTTCCTTGAAGGCTTTTTTTGTCTACTATTCACCGGTTTTATGTTACGGTTGGTTACTCTTCAATATCTACTTCATAATTCACATGGTATTCAACATATTATTTTTCATATTAACATTTCATTTTATGTACGTTCCCACTAAATCTTTTATGTAACATTAAAAATCTTTCAAAAACTTTATCTGACACATTTTATCGTAAACATTTCATTGACTATACTGTGAAGAAAATTTTTTCAATAAAATAATGAGAATAAATCTTGTTACATCCCATATGAAATCACGAATGAACAGGATATTAATAAATAAACAGGATATTAATAAATGAACAGGATATTAATAAAAAAAACGAACTATAACGGAAAACCGGTAAATAGTAGACAAAAAAAGCCTTCAAGGAACGTTTATTAGAAAACGATAGACTTTAAAAAAAAAGTTTTGGAATAAAAAGTTCTTAGAATTTATCAAAAAACACGCTGGAATTTTTTCAGAATTTTTTGACGAATTTTTGGATTTTTCAAAATCAAATTTCGAAAATTCAAAAAAGTCGTCAAAAAATTCTGAAAAAATTCCAGCGTGTTCTTCGATAAATTCTAAGAACTTTTTATTCTATAACATTTTTTCCTAAAGTCTATTGTTTTTGAGTAAAAAATTCCTGAAGATTTGGACATTTTTTTCGTCTTTAGGCCGCCATTTTGTTTATTTCCGCGTAAAATTTAACAATTGTTAATGACCTAACTTCAAGTTTAGGACAAATTGACGTGGTTTTTTTAGTTACAGTAAGAATTCTTAAGGGATTTCAATACGAAAACGTTCGATAAAAAACAAAAAAGTTTAAAAATTTGCATTTTTTTTGCAAGAAAACCTGAAAAGATCGTCACAGGTGCATTTTTCGAAAAAATGAATACCAGATTCTGAAAGATCAGTCGATTTTACGTCGAAAACAGTTATTTGGAAATTCATAACAACTTTTTTTATTAGAAAGTACAGCCGTTGAAAAACGTGGTGAAAAAATGTCATTTTGGGACTTAATGGGTTAAATAATCTTTTTAGTATTCTGAATCCCAACAAGGAATCCAAAACTACTAAACAAATAAAGAATTTTAAATTAAGTCAGTTTATTATAAATTAAACTGACTAAAAAGAAAAAAGAAGAAACTTTGGAACTCAAGTTAGTACCAGTCCTTTATATCCATTTCACCGAAAATTAAGTACGAGTTTAGTGGCGCGTGTAGCGGCAAAATGAGGAAACATATGCAATATTATAGAATATCCTGAAAATATACGAGAAAGAATATACTAATACGAGATATGCAAAGTATATTCTGAGAATATATGAAAAATAATATACAACAAGAGATGTTATGAGATTATTCTCAGTATATTACATCTGTAACGTATATTTACAGTATGAGTATAGAATATTCGAATGATATCATGTGCTGTTAGGGAAATGGATTACTTCTCATTTTAATTTCAAATAATCTGTTTAATATTCTGAATTCCAACAAGGAATCCAGATTATTAAACAAATTACTTTAAATTAAGTCAGTTTATTATTAATTAAACTGACTAAAAGGAAAAAAAGAAGAAACTTTGGAATTCATGTTAGTACCAGTTCTTTATGTCCATTTCACCAAAAATTAAGTACGAGTTTGGTGGCGCGCGTAGCGGCAAAATGAAGAAACACATGCAATATTATAGAGTATCCTGAAAATATACGAGATAGAATATACTAATACGAGATATTCAAAGTATATTCTGAGAATATATGAAAAGTAATATACAACAAGAGATGTTATGGGATTATTCTCAGTATATTACATCTGTAACGTATATTTACAGTATGAATATAGAATATTCGAATGATATCATGTGCTGTGTGGGTTTGCACGCGAAATAATAAGGGAAAAACTG
>JALHBL010000936.1:0-21979 GCA_023638675.1 Camponotus pennsylvanicus | reverse complement strand
CCGGAGCTCCCACCTTGGCGTCGAGCGTCATCTCCGGGAAGAGGTCTCTTCCCTCTGTATGGCGGGCGGCTTCCCCTTGAAAAGTGGGCTGCGAACCACGAGGCGCTCCTGGAGGACGTCCCGCTTGAACATCGGCTACACTCTTCCGCCGACGCTCTACTGCCATCCGTTGATCATTCCGTACTGGGTCTGCGCTGGAGTCCAGCAACCGACGAGTTCTCCCTGACGGTGCGAAGGCCAGCAGAAGTGTTTCCCACGAAGCGAAACATTCTTGCCCAAACGGCTCGCCTCTTCGATCCGCTGGGCTGGTTGGCGCCGATTACTGTACGCGCCAAGCTCATCATTCAAACAGCGTGGCTGCAGCAGCTCGAGTGGGACGCCCCCTTGCCTGCCGATGAAGCCGCGAAATGGACAACACTCGACGAGGAGCTTCCTCTTCTGGAACGGATCAGAGTCCCGCGCTGGTTCCGAATCGATCCTTCGACGAGCAGCATCGAACTCCATGGCTTCTCGGACGCCTCCGAGCGAGCCTACGCCGCCGTGGTTTACCTACGCACCATGGACGGCGAGCGACCACAAACTTCACTAGTGGCCGCGAAGACGAAGGTCGCTCCGCTAAAGCGCGTGTCGCTCCCTCGTCTGGAACTTTGTGCCGCAGCCTTACTCTCCAAGTTGATCGCTCACATCCGATCCACGTTGACCCTGGATGTCTCTCCGACGTACCTCTGGACGGATTCAACGGTCACCCTCGGCTGGATCCGTGGTCATCCCGCAAGGTGGACGACCTTCGTCGCCAATCGCGTTGCCGAAATCCAGAGAAGCAACCCGGATGCGAGATGGCGACACGTTCCCGGCCGCAGCAACCCTGCGGACTGTGCCTCGCGAGGAGTATCTCCGCGGGAGTTGCTCGAACACTCCCTATGGTGGCGCGGGCCGAGTTTCCTCTCGGGGGATCCAGCCACCTGGCCGACAGATTCCTGGCTTCAAGACGATGCTGCCCTCCCGGAACAACGGCCTACCAAGTGCCTGGCGGCCTGTAGCGCGCGAGAGCCAGAGGAGCTCACCCGCTTTTCGGCGCTCCGGCGATTGCTCCGTGTCTCTGCCTGGATGTGGCGTTGGAGAAGGCGCTGCTCTCCCGACGGTCTCGGGGAGACCTCGCCACCGTCAACAAACCCCCTGATACCTGAGGAACTAGACTACGCCCTCGCTCGATGGATCCGAGTAGCTCAAGCCGTGGCCTTTCGCGCAGAGTTGGACGACATCAGCTCTGGACGACCAGTATCCGGGAAGAGCGCCCTCCGTAGGCTTACACCGGAGGTGGACACCGAGGGAATCCTGCGGGTAAGCGGACGTATTAAACACGCGCTACTCGACCACGACCAGCGACACCCGGTCATATTGCCAGCGAGATCTCATGTCACCTACCTCGTCGTCGACGCCGCTCACCGGCGCACTCTTCACGGCGGAGCCCAAGCTACACTAGCAGCTGTTCGTCAACGGTTTTGGATACCTCGAGGCCGCCAAGTAGTACGCCGCTTCATCCATCGATGCCTGCAATGCATCCGATGGCGGGCGGCCACACCACAGCCCTTGATGGGTAGCCTGCCACTCGCTCGGGTCACTCCCAGCCGGCCGTTCCAGCACACCGGGGTGGACTTCGCCGGCCCAATCTGGTTACGGACGTCCAAGGGCCGCGGTCATAAGGCCTACAAGGCCTTCCTATCTGTTTTTGTATGTTTTAGTACCCGAGCAGTCCATCTGGAAGTAGTTAGCGACTACTCCGCCGATGCTTTCCTCGCCGCCTTCCGCCGCTTCGTCGCCCGTCGTGGAGTGTGCCAGGCGGTCTATAGCGACTGTGGTACCAACTTCGTGGGGGCCGATACTCAGCTTAAGGCGCTGTTCCAGTCTGCAAACAGTGAACGACACCGGATCATCGGGCGTCTCGCGGACGACGGTATCCGGTGGCATTTTAACCCCCCGGCCGCCCCTCACTTCGGAGGGTTATGGGAAGCGGCCGTGAAGGCATTGAAACATCACCTGCGGAGGGTCATCGGGGAGACAAAGCTTACCTTCGAGGAGATGTCAACCTTCCTCGCCGAGGTCGAAGCCTGCCTCAATTCACGCCCATTGCAGGCCCTGTCGGACGATCCCGAGGATCTCTGCGCTCTGACCCCCGGTCACTTCCTGATCGGGGCTCCGCTCACTGCCATCCCGGAGCCGTCGCTCCTTGACGTCCCGACAAATCGGTTGAACCGCTGGCGGCTGCTCCAGCAAATGAGGGACCACCTGTGGCAGCGTTGGTCACAGGAGTACCTCCAAGGGTTGACACCTCGGCCCAAATGGTAAATGGGCCGCACCCGGTAACCTGCGCGAAGGGCGGTTGTGCCTGATAAAATCCGAGACGTCTCCACCGTGTCGCTGGCCACTCGCCCGTATCACTCGACTTCATCCCGGAGAGGACGGCCAAGTACGCGTAGTCGACGTGAGGACCTCCACCGGAGAATTCACTAGGCCCGTAGTGAAGGTCGTACCGCTGCCGACGGCGGAAGACGCCGACCCGGAATCTCACGCGTGATAACCACCGTATAGGGCGACGAGGCTAGCACTGCGCGACGTAACCTCCCGCGCCTATACGCTGTAAAATAGTGTCTGTATTAAGTGTAACTAACAATAAGAATCATCACTTGCCTTTCTACGGTGAGCCGCGTCGATCCCACACTCGTCGTGTACGACTTCTTCCTTCGCACGCACGGAGTCACACCGCACAACACACGCAAATTCGGCCACGATCCGCCGCCCTTGTCAATCCACACGAAACAAACCCGTGGACGACAGCCACGGGTCGCAGATCTCTAGGGTAAACCGCGGTCGTCAATCCGGGCGATCGCAGCATGCGCGACATCCCCACTGATAATGCGGGTTCTTTCGTCGATCATCTTTCGACGAGGCGGGCGGGAAATGTTCCGAAATTAGCCTGACAGACGCTTGTATATATGTACATATATATCTGTATTTATAAAATTAATCCTATTAAGCACCTCAGTTACGCGAATCATAATCCGCGCGCTGAGCTGCAGATTCGCGCTGCGCGTACCTCGCATTAATATCGATGCGCGCGTCGCGCAAAATGCCTTCACTTGCGCACATCGAGAATCGAGATTAGTCGGTAGCCCAAATTTTAAACGGGCTACTCGCTAAGAAAAACATCAACACTTATGCCCTCCAACTTTCTAGAAGATTTGCCGTCTCTTTTGTTATCACTCTCAAAGTGATTTATGACTGTAGCGAATCTTCTAGAAGGTCGGGGTAATAAAAGTGCGTGCCCGAAACCATTCGGGGCACTCTTGCAATCATCGCCGAGTTTATAGCACAGATCAAGCAATCGAATCGTTTTTTTCGCCGAAGTTAGACCGAGCACGAAAAACCGTTCGCGTTGAGTAAAGTCGCGCTTCTCGCAATCTCACGAATAATTGTAAAATTATTGTCTGTATTGTCCGAGTGAAATACACCGTTCTTTTTTGTCACAAACTGTTAGCGTCGCTCCTGTTTTTTTTGTGCCGTACTCCTCGTTTCTCACTCATCGCGATTCCGACGTGAAAGTTAAAACATTTTCTGGTCCTTCGAGCCGGATATTCTTCCTCGAAACCGGCACCCGCGAGCGTCGTGACTTTCGTGAGTGGAGTGGAGACAAGTGTGTGACCTGTGGACAAGAAATGGAGGCGTTAATTGCTGCACAACGAGAATTACACGGGCGCATTGCCCGCACGTGCGATAACCTCCGCAAGGCTGGATCGGCCAAGCAGTCCGTCGCTCTCGTACAATCAGCGCTGTCGAACCTAGAAGGCAAATGGACAAAGTTCGAGGATCAGCACGATCGCTTACTATTGGAATTCGGCGATACTCTCAAGGGAAACGATTACGTCTCATCCGATCTTGTGAGTATCGTCGAAATGGTATACTTGCAGCAGCGTGCCAAGCTAGTCGAACTCGAGCAGGTGCTCGCCGGCCCGTCAGCCGCCGTAGAGCCAAAGTCGGCACGCGCGGAAGCTGCACCGTCGCGCAACGTACTGCCACGGATCCAGCTACCTCAGTTCTCCGGGAAGTTTGAAGATTGGCCCGCTTTCCGAGATCTCTTCCGGTCGATCGTCGTTGAAGAGAACTCCCTGTCAAAGGTGGAAAAGTTCCATTACCTTAAGACAAGCGTCAAGGGCGACGCAGAACAACTTATACGGAACTTACCGTCGACGGAGGATAACTTTGAGCGCGCGTGGTCGACCCTGAAGGAGCACTTTGAAAATGCGCGGCTCCTGGTGCGTTCTTACCTGACAGCGTTCACATCACTTCCCAGGATGAAGGCGGATTCCGTCGCCGATCTTCGCCGCATCTTTCACGGCGTGGTCTCTACCGTCGGCGCTCTGGAGGGCATCGGTCGGCCGATCGAGAACGGGACGGATCTCTTCGTCCATATAGCAGTCGAGTTATTAGACTCCAAGACTCGACGCGAGTGGGAGAACTCGCTCGGCAAATCGTCGGAGCCGCCGTCTTACGAGGACCTCCGCGCGTTTCTCCAAGAGCAGCTGATGACCCAGGAAGTACTTCGAACGGTCGCCGGTGAGACGTCAGGGAAATCCCCCACGGAGAAGTCCAGTAGCCGCGCCCGGGCCAACCACGTCAAAGGCCGTAACACCGACTCCAGCCGTAGCTGCCCTCTCTGCAAGAAGGAGCATTTCCTGGCCTTCTGCGAGCAATATAAAAAGAAGTCAGCCCAGGAGCGTCGGGAAGCAGTGAATACTCACCAGCGCTGCTGGAACTGCTTGGGACGGCACATGGTCGGTGAGTGTCCTTCAGCGAAAAACTGTAATAAGTGCGCGGGTCGACACCATACGTCACTCCACGAGGCGTTCTCTTCCGCGCCGGCCATCGCCTTGCCCGTCGCCGCGTCTAGCTCTTCGCCGACGGTACACGTGTCAAAACGACCACCAGCGGAAAGTATCGCCGTATTACTCGCAACTGCTCGCGTTTTTGTGACGGATCGCTCCGGAGTTCGGCATTCGGTTCGAGCGTTAGTCGACCCTGGTTCGGAGACCTGCCTCATCGCGGAGTCCTTGGCTCAACGCCTCCGGTTACCACGCACCCCAACGTCCGTCGCGATCTTCGGCGTGGGGGGCGTCCAGACGGGATTCTCCAGAGGACGAGTCACGCTCGCTCTCTCCGCGCGCTCCGGACATTTCGCGCTGACGGTTTCGCCATTGGTGATGCCGCGACTAACCGTCTACAGCGGCTCCGTAGAAGGTGGTGCTCGCTCATGGACACACGTCGACGGGCTGGAGCTCGCCGACCCCGAGTACCTCAATCGCGATCCGATAGAGCTCCTCCTCGGAGCCGACGCGTACGCCAGCATAGTGCTGCCGCACCTCCGCCGCGGCGGACCCCTAGAGCCGATCGCGCAGCAGACGCACCTCGGATGGATCCTGCTGGGCGCCGTCGGAGTCGGGCACGCTACCTCCGCCGTGGCTTCCTTACAGTGCTCCCCGCTGGATGACCTCGCTGCTGCCGTTCGACGCTTCTGGGAGTGGGAGGAATCTCCTCGCTCCGCCTTGCCGCTTTCCGCCACCGATCAAGCCTGTGAAGATCACTTCGCCCAGACGCACCAACGTCTTCCCGACGGTCGCTATCAGGTACGGTTACCCGTCCGGCCTGACTTGCCGGACCTCAGCTCAACACGCCGCGCCGCACTCCGCATGCTTGAGGTCATGGCGCGACGCTTCGACCGCGATACTGATTTTCGAGACAAGTATCGCGATTTCATGCACGAGTACATCGCGCTCGGACATATGTCACCTCTGCCTCAGCACGTTCCCGCGACAGGAGATCGAGTCTGCTACCTACCGCATCATGGGGTGTTACGGAGCTCGGATACCGCCGCGAAAATTCGCGTTGTTTTCAACGGCTCCTCACGAACCCCGGTAGGGACTTCTTTGAACGAGGCGCTGTACACCGGACCGAACCTCCTGCCGGCTCTCACGGACGTAGTGCTGCGCTGGCGACGGCACCGCTACGTCTTCGTCGCCGACGTGGAAAAGATGTACCGCCAGATCGCGGTACATCCGGATGATCGATCGTTGCAGCAAGTCCTGTGGAAGGAGAAAGAGCAAGTAAGCGAATACAGCCTTAATACGGTGACGTACGGGATGGCGTGTGCGCCGTTTCTCGCCCTGCGCGTATTACAGCAGCTAGCGGGCGACGAGGAGAGCCGATTCCCACTGGGAGCCGAAGCGCTTCGTAAGGACGTCTACATGGACGACATACTTACCGGAGCTCCCACCTTGGCGTCGAGCCGTCATCTCCGGGAAGAGGTCTCTTCCCTCTGTATGGCGGGCGGCTTCCCCTTGAAAAAGTGGGCTGCGAACCACGAGGCGCTCCTGGAGGACGTCCCGCTTGAACATCGGCTACACTCTTCCGCCGACGCTCTACTGCCATCCGTTGATCATTCCGTACTGGGTCTGCGCTGGAGTCCAGCAACCGACGAGTTCTCCCTGACGGTGCGAAGGCCAGCAGAAGTGTTTCCCACGAAGCGAAACATTCTTGCCCAAACGGCTCGCCTCTTCGATCCGCTGGGCTGGTTGGCGCCGATTACTGTACGCGCCAAGCTCATCATTCAAACAGCGTGGCTGCAGCAGCTCGAGTGGGACGCCCCCTTGCCTGCCGATGAAGCCGCGAAATGGACAACACTCGACGAGGAGCTTCCTCTTCTGGAACGGATCAGAGTCCCGCGCTGGTTCCGAATCGATCCTTCGACGAGCAGCATCGAACTCCATGGCTTCTCGGACGCCTCCGAGCGAGCCTACGCCGCCGTGGTTTACCTACGCACCATGGACGGCGAGCGACCACAAACTTCACTAGTGGCCGCGAAGACGAAGGTCGCTCCGCTAAAGCGCGTGTCGCTCCCTCGTCTGGAACTTTGTGCCGCAGCCTTACTCTCCAAGTTGATCGCTCACATCCGATCCACGTTGACCCTGGATGTCTCTCCGACGTACCTCTGGACGGATTCAACGGTCACCCTCGGCTGGATCCGTGGTCATCCCGCAAGGTGGACGACCTTCGTCGCCAATCGCGTTGCCGAAATCCAGAGAAGCAACCCGGATGCGAGATGGCGACACGTTCCCGGCCGCAGCAACCCTGCGGACTGTGCCTCGCGAGGAGTATCTCCGCGGGAGTTGCTCGAACACTCCCTATGGTGGCGCGGGCCGAGTTTCCTCTCGGGGGATCCAGCCACCTGGCCGACAGATTCCTGGCTTCAAGACGATGCTGCCCTCCCGGAACAACGGCCTACCAAGTGCCTGGCGGCCTGTAGCGCGCGAGAGCCAGAGGAGCTCACCCGCTTTTCGGCGCTCCGGCGATTGCTCCGTGTCTCTGCCTGGATGTGGCGTTGGAGAAGGCGCTGCTCTCCCGACGGTCTCGGGGAGACCTCGCCACCGTCAACAAACCCCCTGATACCTGAGGAACTAGACTACGCCCTCGCTCGATGGATCCGAGTAGCTCAAGCCGTGGCCTTTCGCGCAGAGTTGGACGACATCAGCTCTGGACGACCAGTATCCGGGAAGAGCGCCCTCCGTAGGCTTACACCGGAGGTGGACACCGAGGGAATCCTGCGGGTAAGCGGACGTATTAAACACGCGCTACTCGACCACGACCAGCGACACCCGGTCATATTGCCAGCGAGATCTCATGTCACCTACCTCGTCGTCGACGCCGCTCACCGGCGCACTCTTCACGGCGGAGCCCAAGCTACACTAGCAGCTGTTCGTCAACGGTTTTGGATACCTCGAGGCCGCCAAGTAGTACGCCGCTTCATCCATCGATGCCTGCAATGCATCCGATGGCGGGCGGCCACACCACAGCCCTTGATGGGTAGCCTGCCACTCGCTCGGGTCACTCCCAGCCGGCCGTTCCAGCACACCGGGGTGGACTTCGCCGGCCCAATCTGGTTACGGACGTCCAAGGGCCGCGGTCATAAGGCCTACAAGGCCTTCCTATCTGTTTTTGTATGTTTTAGTACCCGAGCAGTCCATCTGGAAGTAGTTAGCGACTACTCCGCCGATGCTTTCCTCGCCGCCTTCCGCCGCTTCGTCGCCCGTCGTGGAGTGTGCCAGGCGGTCTATAGCGACTGTGGTACCAACTTCGTGGGGGCCGATACTCAGCTTAAGGCGCTGTTCCAGTCTGCAAACAGTGAACGACACCGGATCATCGGGCGTCTCGCGGACGACGGTATCCGGTGGCATTTTAACCCCCGGCCGCCCCTCACTTCGGAGGGTTATGGGAAGCGGCCGTGAAGGCATTGAAACATCACCTGCGGAGGGTCATCGGGGAGACAAAGCTTACCTTCGAGGAGATGTCAACCTTCCTCGCCGAGGTCGAAGCCTGCCTCAATTCACGCCCATTGCAGGCCCTGTCGGACGATCCCGAGGATCTCTGCGCTCTGACCCCCGGTCACTTCCTGATCGGGGCTCCGCTCACTGCCATCCCGGAGCCGTCGCTCCTTGACGTCCCGACAAATCGGTTGAACCGCTGGCGGCTGCTCCAGCAAATGAGGGACCACCTGTGGCAGCGTTGGTCACAGGAGTACCTCCAAGGGTTGACACCTCGGCCCAAATGGTTAAATGGGCCGCACCCGGTAACCTGCGCGAAGGGCGGTTGTGCCTGATAAAATCCGAGACGTCTCCACCGTGTCGCTGGCCACTCGCCCGTATCACTCGACTTCATCCCGGAGAGGACGGCCAAGTACGCGTAGTCGACGTGAGGACCTCCACCGGAGAATTCACTAGGCCCGTAGTGAAGGTCGTACCGCTGCCGACGGCGGAAGACGCCGACCCGGAATCTCACGCGTGATAACCACCGTATAGGGCGACGAGGCTAGCACTGCGCGACGTAACCTCCCGCGCCTATACGCTGTAAAATAGTGTCTGTATTAAGTGTAACTAACAATAAGAATCATCACTTGCCTTTCTACGGTGAGCCGCGTCGATCCCACACTCGTCGTGTACGACTTCTTCCTTCGCACGCACGGAGTCACACCGCACAACACACGCAAATTCGGCCACGATCCGCCGCCCTTGTCAATCCACACGAAACAAACCCGTGGACGACAGCCACGGGTCGCAGATCTCTAGGGTAAACCGCGGTCGTCAATCCGGGCGATCGCAGCATGCGCGACATCCCCACTGATAATGCGGGTTCTTTCGTCGATCATCTTTCGACGAGGCGGGCGGGAAATGTTCCGAAATTAGCCTGACAGACGCTTGTATATATGTACATATATATCTGTATTTATAAAATTAATCCTATTAAGCACCTCAGTTACGCGAATCATAATCCGCGCGCTGAGCTGCAGATTCGCGCTGCGCGTACCTCGCATTAATATCGATGCGCGCGTCGCGCAAAATGCCTTCACTTGCGCACATCGAGAATCGAGATTAGTCGGTAGCCCAAATTTTAAACGGGCTACTCGCTAAGAAAAACATCAACACTTATGCCCTCCAACTTTCTAGAAGATTTGCCGTCTCTTTTGTTATCACTCTCAAAGTGATTTATGACTGTAGCGAATCTTCTAGAAGGTCGGGGTAATAAAAGTGCGTGCCCGAAACCATTCGGGGCACTCTTGCAATCATCGCCGAGTTTATAGCACAGATCAAGCAATCGAATCGTTTTTTTCGCCGAAGTTAGACCGAGCACGAAAAACCGTTCGCGTTGAGTAAAGTCGCGCTTCTCGCAATCTCACGAATAATTGTAAAATTATTGTCTGTATTGTCCGAGTGAAATACACCGTTCTTTTTTGTCACAAACTGTTAGCGTCGCTCCTGTTTTTTTTGTGCCGTACTCCTCGTTTCTCACTCATCGCGATTCCGACGTGAAAGTTAAAACATTATGAATAACAATCAGAACGGTAATCGAACGGTAGGTGACCCCCTTTTCAAAACGGCAAAAGAAACGAAAATAAATATTATATGATCGCTATTGTAACGACTAAATATAACGGGACTTTACGGTATCCTATTCGGTATGACGAGAGAAAGGGGAAAAAAAACGATCAAGCAGCGTCAACACTGTATATAATAACCTTAATATAAAAAGCACACAAATTTCAGAGTCAAAACCTTAAATTATGCTAGACGATAATATCACAAAAACACTCACCAGGACAATAATTGAACGATACACAGTATCTTAACTTACCTACAACAATCACTGTAAAAAAAAAATTTTATTTAACAGCACAAACACGGTAACAAAGAAACAACACCGAAATGTCGATCACTAGAACGAAAAAAAAGGTTCACTCCTTCTCTCCCTCCCTCTCTCAAAAATACTTTCCGGTATTATATGCGGTACTTCCACACGGCGTCGGGCCCCACGTTGGGCGCCAAAAATTTTGCAACGCCTTTTGCCCGCCTCGGGAACGCCGATCCGGAGGAGACGGCGTGCAAATTTGGCCGGTACGGAAATTGGTTTACCAAAAAAAAGAAAAACGGTATCTCAGAATTCGGTAGCGTACGGTATGTCGCAGCTCTCACAAGGAGAGCGGTATTGGGCGCCAGGCGCGGTCTCCCGCGCCACGATATCGTTACGGTAACGGAAGGGTTCGATAATCCAGAGCTCAGTAAATGACAGAGGGGCAGGGTTCTTTGTAGATTAGAGAGAGAGCGCTAAATAATTTCCGGGAGAGAGAAATGATCGATACTCCTTCGATTATTATTACAAATATATTTAACAATTATGATATGGACAAAGTTTATAACAACATATACGACAACGACGATATGAGTACAATAATAAAGGTTAATGGTACGGGGAAAATAGAAAAGATTACATACAGAAGGTACGCAAGTAACACAATCGATAATACAAATTTCGAAAGAAAGAAACATCAGAATTATAAGAAAGATACGAAAGTCGATTATTATCGATACGGTAACGGATACAGATAATACGCGCGACTTACAGAAAATTCTGAGATCGGAACGATAATGAATATAATTCCACGGACCGCGATGAGTAATATCAGCAAGTAATTCACGGAAAAAAATCCACTGTAACGGCAATTATAAGAAACGATAATCCTACATCAGCGGGCACAAATATTCTCTCGCATTGTTATCCGGCATCTTCCCGACCCTTCGCTCTCGGCGAAAACAAATTCGTCCCTCACGCAATTTCAAACAACACGAACGGTAACGGACGTAAATTTTGAACAGAAATTTCGCGAATTATTCAATTCTTGCGGAGTGGATTTTGGATATACGGTAACTCGCACTCGCGAAGAACGATCTCACGCATATCTCGCTAGTCCTTATACAGTACGATAATGTCGGAATCTCGTGACTCTATTAACATTCGCCATCTGACGCTCCACGCGACGATATAACGATATGCGAAACGAAACGATACTATACGATACGATACGATACGGCTATAACAATACGGTATAATGACTGCCGGCGACGAACCCCCTGAGAGGGACAAATCCGCGATACCCGGGGTCCAGCTGGCGTCCGGCAACGAAACGCGAGAAAAGCACGTAGGCTTTCTGCAACAATTCGGTAACGAGTTCACCGTCGCCTCGCGACGGTATCAAGAAACGGTACGACGCCAGCTGTATCCGGGAATATTTCTACGGCTACCTGAGCGACGGCTTACAGTTTTCTCCGGTGTGTCGGGTCCTCACGGCTTTGGCTGTTGTCGGGCTCTCGGTACCGCAGCTTGCACGAGGAATCGTCCTTACGCGGTGATATCTCGTCAAACAGTGACTTGTGATAAATGCTCCGTAAGGCCCTCGAGTCCCGCGCCGATTTTCCGCGCATCCTGTCGATTTTCGATGAGAAGGGGTCGATATTCTCCGCCCTCTCAAATTTCGTCCTGCTGTAGTGCGGGTTGCCCTTCGGTAGGAGCCAAAATCCGACGTTGACGGTATTCTGGACGGTGGTATTTTCTCGGTAGATCGGACGTGTTGGGCTGGCCAGGCCGTATCCTCGTCCGTCTCCGGATGCATCTCCTCTCCTCAGTCTGCAGCCTGGGAGTTTTGATCGTTCCTTCGTCCAGTCTTTCCCGTCGTTATTTCTCTAAAATTAGCGGATATTAATATAATGGTTATATATGGATAGCGGCGGAGCGGGATCTCGATACGTGACCTTCCTTTGGAGTGGAGGCGTTAGTCCGCTACTCTCCTCTTCCTTTCTTCGGTAACTGCATCCTCCGGGATCTTGCTGTGCATCACTTATTATCCGCTCGCTCAGATTGCCGCGCTCTGCTCGCTTAAAATTAATCTCAGACACAGAAATCTATACAAAGGTATATCACGAGATCGGATAAGGGGTCCCCCTCAGGTGCGAAGGACGACCCTCCGTACGCTTCCTCCCCCCGGCGGGGTCACTGTGACGGAGCGCAAAAGGCGTCACGTCACAGTATATATATATATGTATGTATGTATGTATGTACGTATGTGTATATATATATATATATATACGAGTCATTCTTTTACAAACCGAACGGTTTTTGACCGACCCATTGCTAAATCGCTTCATAATTTTTTGACGTGTTCTAGATACAAAATGAGTGAACACGTGTATCGGGATTCTTTTTTAAAATTTTTTTCGAAAAATATCGGGATTTTAAATTTTAACGCGATGCATTTCATGGTCATTTTCAAATCGCCGTATCTCCGGTAAATTTTAACGAAACAAAAAGGTTTTTTTTATTTTAAAGCTAAAAACATCAGTTTTTTCTCGTAAAATTGATGTCCCTGATGTAATTTGAAAAATCACTATTGTTTATAACAAATAAATTGTTTAAAGTTAGTTTAAACAACCACTCGCCATAGATACGAAATTGTAAAAAATACCATTGAATTCCTCGTCAAATTTCCTAAAAGAAAAGTATTTTTCGAGAATGGACACTTTATTTTTACTATCCCAAATAAAATAAAACTTCCGCTGCGCGACGCCCCGCTGAGCCGTGCTGTGCCGCCGCCGCGCCGAACCGGCCGGCGGGCGCGTGACAAGTACCGCACCAACATTTTTGCTTTATCTGTGATATACTATAACGATTTGTTATACTATTTGGTCAATTTCAGTATTTGTCAAGAAATAAGAAAGAATTATTAATTATTAATATCTCTCATACCTTTTTCAGTGCTTTATAAAGAAACATATATTAATTAAAGGTTTTTAGTTATTGTCGTTTGGATTCTTGAATGATTTTATATATAGAATATCTTTATCTTTAAATATATTTAAAATAAGCCGTTTACTGCAATAATTCGTATATGAAGTTAATAAATTGTTTTAAAGGAGTGTTACGCATTTAGTTTTTGGATCAATAATTAAGGTAATGAAAAAATAATTATTGCTTAAAATTTGTTATTTGTTGTGTCATTTATTTCATGATTTTTACAACTGTAACTTTTTCAGAAAGTGAAAATAATTTGACATGTAATGTTAATGTTGCGGGAATGACGCAGTGATAATTTAATGTCCCTTTCACTGTTTTTGATAACTGAAAACGTGGTGTTAATTTTTCTTCTTCCTGGTTGTACTGATTAGTTGTGAAGTAATTACAGTGAATATTCGGTAAAGCTTCCGTTGCCCAAAGGAATAGTTCTTTGGGTGTTTGAATGGGATTATCGATTCGTTGTAAGCTTGCTCGGGCAGCGAGCCTTTTTAAGGTTCCACCTAATCCATCACATGGTCCTTTTCCATGCGATGTGGGGAAAAAATACCACTCTGCTGCGATGTTAAAATCCTGCATGTGATGACAGATTTATGAAATTTTTTCGGTTTTTATACTGAGCACTTGCTCCATCCGAGAAGTATATAATTTTTTTAACTGTTGGTAGGTTCTGTTTTATAAATTCTACAATTTTCGACTGAAAAAGATGTACCGCAATGGTGTCATGGTTCAAACATTCTGATATTGATACAAGGCTTTTCATTTTCAATTCATTTTTTTCGTTTTTATAATAGATGGCAGTGGGATGAACGGTGGCCTGGTCATTGTTCCAATGAACACCTTGTATTGCGTTTTGCACTACGAATGCGTAATTCTCCGAGAAGTCTAAAATTACGATGCATTCGTTTGACTTTAAATTTTCTTTTTTAGAATTTAAAAATTCGTTTTGTTTTTTTACTACATAGGAATGACGTAATAATTTCTTAAGTCCATCTGTTAAAATCTGTAAGAATTCATCAACAGTACTACAGTTTGTAGTGTAGTTCGGTCGACGTGTGTCCATTGGTTGTAAGTTACGGAGTCGATATAATTTTCATCAAAAATGTTTTCCAACTCTTGTATTAAATCATTTGTTCCCGGACATGCGGAGCAGGTATCCATGTAGCAGTTGGTAGATGGAGGGTTGCATATAATTTTATTTAAGCAATCATGATAAGTTTGAATGGATTGCGGACAATCAACTGTAAGCCGTTTAAAATTTGCACCCTCAATTAATAATTTTACATTTTCATGTATAGAACACACACAGACTGAATGCGTGCCACTTGCTCCGGCTAAGATGCATTATTTTGGCCGTAAAGATGCAAATTTCGAAAAGCTGCACTTCACTTCATAATTACTTTCTTTAAATGCACGATGCAATTCTTTTAAATTATTTAAAAGTAATCTTTTTTGAATGTGATGTCTTGTTCCATCTATTTTCACCTATACGTAATCCTTTAGTCCTGGCATTATTCGACTGAATTCGTCCGATAGATAAAAGGCAATTATTCTATTAATTACGTTCTCTTTTAATGTCGGATGACTTTTTGGATTTGATCCTTCTAAAATACCTTTTTGTACGGCAATCGTCTTTGCTACTTCAATTATATGCCTTGTAGCAGTTGGAAAATATTCTTTAATTTTCAGATAAGACCATTGGTGAACTATGGTTAAAATTTTTACTTTCATTGTTCGGTCTGATGTTGAAGTAAATTTTTCTTGTATAACTTTTAACATACATGTTTTTTCATCATCTTTATTATCGGAGCCTTCATCAAATACGTGAAAAATGTTGTTTTTTATGGCATTTGATATGCTGTCTATTTTTTGTTTACAGTATTTTGTTTGGTGAATTTTTCTCATGTTGATAGGGGATGATCCAACAAAACTTATTCCTTCATTTATTCCAGCAATTACTTCTGAAATAATACGTACTTTCTTTCCTTCAGAAGTGTCGCTGCTTTTAACACTTTTTTCACTTGATTCGTCGGTGAGTGATACATCATGAACGTATGGACCTGCCTGATTTAAAAAGAATAAATACTTATAATTTGAAGCAAAAACATTAACAATAATTACAATTTTTAATTAACATTTTTAATTGTAATTAACAAGAATTATACACACCTCTTGACGTTGACGATTCTCTTCATTTGTATTGCTAGTAGATGGTTCATTTACAGTGCTAGTAGCTGATAATGAAGGTCGAAGACGACAGGAATTACAGATCCTCATCTGTAAATTTTTATCATTTACTGGAATGTTCCATGCACGCAGCTGCCCCTTCGTGATTTGTCTCAGCGTTGATCCTTTCTTCTTACCGTGATTAGGCAAATTAAACGGATTAGAGCACTGGTCTGTACGCCAATGTACAGTTTTCTTTTTCTTCGCAACTTTCGGCATTGTGCTAAAAGTTTGTATATATTTAATAAATTTTTCAAATAATATTAAACTATATACTTTAAATAATTTACTTACTTTTTCTAAGTTCACAATTCTCGTAGAACGTACGTAAAACGAAATATTATACAAACAATAAAACAAACGCATACACCAAATATTTTAACACGTCTATTCGTTCCAACGATCAAAATAGGACTGAAAACAGACATGTCTAAACCAGTTATGAAACGAGAGTTGCTAACTCCCCACTACCGGCCCGGTCCGGCCCGGTTCGGCGCGGCGGCGGCGCGGCACGGCTCAGCGGGGCGTCGCGCAGCGGAAGTTTTATTTTATTTGGGATAGTAAAAATAGTGTCCATTCTCGAAAAATACTTCTTTTAGGAAATTTGACGAGGAATTCAATGGTATTTTTTACAATTTCGTATCTATGGCGAGCGGTTGTTTAAACTAACTTTAAACAATTTATTTGTTATAAACAATAGTGATTTTTCAAATTACATCAGGGACATCAATTTTACGAGAAAAAAAAACTGATGTTTTTAGCTTTAAAATAAAAAAAAACCTTTTTGTTTCGTTAAAATTTACCGGAGATACGGCGATTTGAAAATGACCATGAAATGCATCGCGTTAAAATTTAAAATCCCGATATTTTTCGAAAAAAATTTAAAAAAAAATCCCGATACACGTGTTCACTCATTTTGTGTCTAGAACACGTCAAAAAATTATGAAGCGATTTAGCAATGGGTCGGTCAAAAACCGTTCGGTTTGTAAAAGAATGACTCATATATGTATGTGTATATATATATATATATATATATATATATATATATATATATATATGTATGTATTATATATATATATATATACATGGTGTTTCATTTTAATCGCCCCAGGCAAATATCTCGAAAAATATGGAAATTATGAAAAAATGTTTCGCACAAAAGTTGTATGGTTTCGAGGGGGCCATAAGATAGTAACATTGGTTTGACCTTGAACAGTCATTTGAAGGTCACATAAAGGTCAACTTAAATATCTTAAATGGAACCTACTATTTGTCATTGCATATTCTTGTAGCTTATCTCCGGAGCTTTCCAAAACACTATAATTAAGTACCTTTTCGTTAAGTACTTTTTGAATTATGAGGCTTGAAATAATTTTTTAATTTTACATAAATCGTAAAATATCTTGTAAAATATTCATTTTTCGATTATCTTACCTTAATACTTTTATGTACAAAATAATGAGAGGAATCAATTGGTGTAAAGAAAACACATTGTTGTTTTTAAGAAAAAATATGGAATTGTTAATTGCAAATTACATATTTCTTCTTCAAAACATCTATATGTTTTCTTTACATCAATTGATTCCTCTCATTATTTTGTACGTAAAAGTATTAAGGTAAGATAATCGAAAAATGAATATTTTACAAGATATTTTACGGTTTATGTAAAATTAAGAAATTATTTCAAGCCTCATAACTCAAAAAGTACTTAACGAAAAGGTACTTAATTATAGTGTTTTGGAAAGCTATCGAGATAAGCTACAAGAATGTGCAAAAATATATACTGTTCCATTAAAAAAATTGGTCTTTCACGTGACCTTCAAATGACACTTCAAGGTCAAACCAATGATACCATCTTATGGCCCCCTCGAAACCAAACAACTTTTGTTGGAAACATTTTTCTCTCCCGGTCTTGAGATATTCGACTGGATGGATTAAAATGGGCCACCCTGTATATATATACATATACATATACATATATATATATTTTTTTTTTCTCGATAAAAATATTTCTGAAAATATGTAGTTGAACTATTACGGTATACTATTATACAGTTGATTATTGAATTTATAGCAGAGCACATATATTTCATAAAACTATAAATAAACAGAGTAGAGATTAATATATTATTATAATTTCATATATCACGGATTACATGATAAAAATATGTAATCACATGATAAAAAAAATATATGTCTTTCACACACATATTTTACATACAATGAGCATTTAAACCAATAAGGAAATACTTTCCGATTTTATCGAAAAATATCTCTTCGTATTTAAAAGGAATCTTATTTAAAATAACAATTTTATAATTTCAAATTACAATTTTAATTACAATTGTATTAATACATATTTTTAAAGTTATATTTTCTATTTTTGTAATAAAACAATTTTAAAGTTACTATATTTTTATTTTTTATTATTTTTATGTTTGTTTTTATTATTTTTTATTCTTAATGAAATATTATTTTTTATTTTATTTTTAATAAGAAATGAGTACCGCCGATCTAATAGGGAGTGGCTCATTGGCGCACAGTACAATTGGACACGTTGCAATTGCCCACCGTGCTATTAGACACATAAGATTGCGCACCGTTCGATTGGACACGTTACTTTTGCCCACCGTTCAATTGGACAGTTCTTTTGCGCACCGTTCGATTGGACACGTTACATTTGCCCACCGTTCAATTGGACACAGTTCTTTTGCGCACAGTTCTTTTGCTCACAGTTCTTTTGCGCACATTACTTTTGCCCACATTACTTTTGCGCACATTACTTTTGCGCACATTACTTTTGCCCACGTTACTTTTGCCCACATATACTTTTCCATGCGAAGGGAGGTTCCACATGGATTTGCAACGGGGTGGGGGGCGGGGGGCGGGTGTGCAGCTGTGCGTGTACTTTGGAATGCAAACTGGGATTCCACATGGGTTTATAAAACTGTGGGCAAAAGTAACGTGGGCAAAAGTAATGTGCGCAAAAGTAATGTGCGCAAAAGTAATGTGGGCAAAAGTAATGTGCGCAAAAGAACTGTGGGCAAAAGAACTGTGCGCAAAAGAACTGTGTCCAATTGAACGGTGGGCAAATATAACGTGTCCAATCGAACGGTGCGCAAAAGAACTGTGTCCAATTGAACGGTGGGCAAATGTAACGTGTCCAATCGAACGGTGCGCAATCTTATGTGTCTAATAGCACGGTGGGCAATTGCAACGTGTCCAATTGTACTGTGCGCCAATGAAGGCTTCTCGATCTAATATACACCAGGGGAAAGTCGATCGAATTTTGCAAGTCGTGTATATATATATATACATATATATTTTATGTATATATGCCTGCGTATGAATATTTTAATTTCATTTTTATTCAGTTGAATAAGAAAGTCTTGAATTTGATTTAATGCATCTTGTCCAATGATGATTAAACGTTGATTTTCCAAAATAATAGTGCAGACCGGTTTCTTTCCCAAATACGATTTCTTGAAATACATAAGAAGTACTGATGAAGATAAAATCTGCTTGTCTCCTTCTTTTTCTTTTCTTTTAATTCTTTATAAGAGCACATAGAAACATGATAATCTTCTATAGCATCTGTAGCATCAACTTCGATGTCATTTATGTCTTCTTAATAAAATCGTTACTAATAATTTTATTTTCAGTGTGCAGGTAATTAGTTTCCTTTCCAGTCCACAGCTCTCGAGTTAGTCACAAAAATTGTGTTTTGAGATGGCTTATTCCGGTTTTATTATGGAGCGTTCTCTCTTAGACAAGTTGTTTTATTAAACTTATAAGATTTATTTTCCCATCCTTTTTTTTTAATTCTGGAAGTGAGATGCCTCTTCCGAAAGCGCTAAGACTGATGTTAGTGTAAAAAATCTATTCCACCTTCGTCGCTGTTGTGGATCTCATTCCCGGAATAGCTAGGAGAATGGATAATCGGATAAAAGAATTATTTTTTACAGCATTGGATCCTCGTGGCTTATTCAAAAAGTTATTTATTAAATCGAATCTCACGTCGTAGATGTGGCAGGATGGACACAGAAAATGATTGTTGCTTCCGCCAGCTAGGTTACAGAATGTGTATAAATCCAGAGTTAAAATCAGAAGAATACGAAGATCAGAAGATGAGTTTTTACAATTTTTGCAAATCCGTTCATCCATGTTATTTTTCTTTCTTCATACAAATGAGAAGCTTTTACAATTTTTGCAAACCGTCCAATCCATATTATTCTTCTTTCTTCGTAATGCACGAAATTAATATATCGATGACTGCTCTATTTTTTTCATTATTCTCCAAATATTAGATGATAATTTTTTATGGACAAATTGCTGATAGTGCAAAATTAGCAAATCGGAGTTATTTTTGCAAAAATGCAGGCTAATATTATAATTCAAAATTTATACATACAAATATATATATATATATATATATATATATATATATACACAAAAATGTAAAATTCTCGATAAACTATTATTCATATACTACATATCACAAAACGTTAATGTCGGCGGTATACGTTATTTTTACAAAAATATAGTTAACTTTAAAATTGAATTAGATGACATAATTTTTATAAAAATATAAAAAATAATATTTTTGAAGCTTTGTTTATATCAATTTTTTTAATTGCTGAACATTTTGTCTACAAAATTATAATTTTAAATAAAACATCTTTGTACAAGTGAAAAGTATTTCCTATATTATTTGAGAATAATATGATTTCCTTTTTAATATAAATTTGAAATATTTACATTATATTAAGTAAAACAAATTCTCTAAATTTCTTGGAGTGAAATTCCATTCGAAATTAATGAGACTTTATTTGAAGCAATGGTAATAATATTACTATTCCGAGAGTGTGACATTTCACTTTTTTATAACAATAAATATTGAACTATAAGCATAGAGGAAATTTGCAGTCCATATAAGTTAGTTTCAAACTATTACAATGAGTTTTTCATTCTTTTTCGAATAAATTCTGTATTGCAATGTTTAGCGTTAAAATATTCATTCACAAAATGAATAAAATTTTAATGATTGTAAAATTTCACTCTTTACGAATAAAAAGTCACTCTGTTTTGAGTAACACGGATATCGGATTTTATTTTTCAAATGAAATTTGGTCCAAGAAATTTAGAGAAAAAAAACGAACAAATGGAACGTTATATTTTGGCAATAATAATATGGGTATACAAAGTTCAGAAAGTGTCACAGGTAGAGATCAGGACTTCGTGGTTCGTCACTTCCACAGTATTTAACGACTCCAAACCCTCTCTACCTGTGTGCGTATACGTATGCGTGTGCATATGTGTAATATGAATACATGTATACCAAAAATCAGAAGTTTCATGTCCAGCTAAAACTGAAAGCTAAGCTGAACTTAACGTGGTTAATAACATTTATAATATCAAATTTTATTTTATGCTTTTTTTTATAAAACAATTCATATAATCAAAACAAAATAAATAACGTTTCTCGTTAGATATGTTGATCCCGAAACTAGATATTCGAACGCAATTAGTAAAATTAATTGATATCGATGCCAAAGATTGTAGCGCAGAAAAATTATTTAAAGCTTTTGAATTAGAAATGACTAAACTTCAGATTTCATTTTTAAATATTATTGCTCTGTCATGCGATAATGTATCTGTCATGACAGGAAAACATTTATCTTAAAAAAAATCCTGAATCAAAATGCATAAACTTATTAACATTTTCATGTCCTTGTCATTCTGCCGCGTTAGTTGCACACGCTGCATGCGCTAAGATGTCTGAATGTTGTGAAGAATTTCTGAGGAAAATTGCAAGTTATATTAATAGCAGTCCAAAACACAGCTATTTTTAATGAATTTTGTGAATGTTTCCAAGATACGAATCGCAAAATTTTGAAGTTATGTGATATTCGATGGCTTTCGCATTATTCATGTATTGATAGACTTCTTGAGTCATGGGATTCAATAAAATATTTTCTTAACGAAATAGTCGTGAGCGAGAAAACGAAATCTGCAGAATATTTATTATCTTTAATGGAAAATGTTGATCTAAAAGCATATTATTTATTCTTAAAATATGTTTTAAATTTTTTCAATTCTTTCAATGCTTTTTTTCAAGCTCATGAAACTAGGATTCATTTGTTACAGGCCAAATCCGTTAATTTTCTTGTGCAAATCTCCAAACATTTTTTAAAGCCAGAATTGTTGAAACATTTACTTACAAATATTTCATTTCACGAAAAAGAGAATCACAAATCTCTCGATAATGTAACTTTGCAATCAGAATGCGAAGAATATCTTTGTAAATTAATAAAAGAAGGACATGCAAATATTACTACAATTATTCGACAAAATTGTTTACAGTTTTACATCACTGCTGCTGAGGAAATTAGAAAGAGATTACCCGTCAATAATATATTTTTACGTAAATTACAAGTATTTCAATCACACGTAGTTTTATTTGACAATAACAGGGAAACATCTTTTAACGATGTTTCTTTTATCGCGAAAACCCTCAACGGCTTCGATCTAG
>JALHBL010000935.1:0-121297 GCA_023638675.1 Camponotus pennsylvanicus | reverse complement strand
GGAGTCCTTGCGAAAAACATTAAAATCATGAAGAGAAAAACGAGAGTCAACAGTTAACCACGTCTTAGAGAGCACCAGAACGTCGTAATTAGCGAAAAGAGACGAGGCCACTTCAAGTTTGTTTGATGTGAAGTGACAGCTCCATTGGAGGATGGCCAAGGGAGAAAGGGCCGAGCGGCCAGAGCAATCAGGCTCAGACATCTTAGGCGAAGACATGAGAAAGATTCTCGATATCAGGAGTCGCTGAAAGCTGATTTTACGAATCTACTTACTGAATCATAGAGGCCCAGCAAAGCTAAGAGCAGGTTCTAGCCTATCGAGAATAACGTAAATCAGTTGCAAAAGTTGTTCCAACTGCGGGGGCTCCAGGCCAAAGGCGCACTGAATAAATAATAAAAGTGGAGGGGGATCAGACCCCACCGAGGGGCCACGCCGTTGCCAGAAAAGACGAAGGAGCCCTGCCGTTCGGATACAAGAGGCGGGAGAGGAGGAACAGGATGAGAGCCAGAGTTGCCAGATCCGGGACGCAAACAACATGCAAACTCGTAGTGGAGGGGGTAAATAGACATGTGAGCGTAAGCGTACGTGTGAGCTCGGCGCTTCGGCTAGCTTCGGGTAGTAGAAGATAGAATATGAGCCGGTCTCCTTCCTACCAAGCTGACAAACGAAGGCGACGGGCGACGCTGCTTACTTCTCGATATCTCGATATGACCCACAGCGTTGAATGTTTGGTCTTCACAGCTTTTTATATTATATGTATACTTTTTCAGAGCAAAAATCAAACCATGTAATATTTATAAACGAACACACACACACACACACACACACACACACACACACACACACTATACAAATAGAAAACTTGAACGGTCGAATATCGCGTTTTCTGGGTACTTTGGAAAGAAATAGTTTCAGACAAAGCCGTTGTATTTATTGAAGGGGAGCCATAAGATGGCGTCATTGGTTTTTGACCTCGAAAAATCAAATTTTATTGGGTCGTGAATATCACTTTCCAATTTTTTAAACGGAACTACCTACTTTTTATCGAATATTCTTGTAGCTTCATCTTCGAGAGCTTTCCAAAACACTATAATTAAGTTAGTTTTCACTAAGGGCTTTTCGAGTTATGAAGCTTGAAATCATTTCTTAATTTTACATAAACCGTAAAATATCTTGTAAAATATTCATTTTTCGTTTATCTTGCCTCAATACTTTTTAGTTTTAACAAAATAATGAAGAGAAATCACTTTTTGTAAAGAAAACACATGAATGTTTGAAAGAAAAAAATGTAATTTGCAATTAACAATTACATTTTTTTTTTTCAAAACAAATGTGTTTTCTTTACACCAATTGATTCCTCTTATTATTTTGTACATAAAAGTATTAAGATAAGATAATCGAAAAACGAATATTTTACAAGATATTTTACGGTTTACTCCAAAATTAAGAAATTATTTCAAGCCTCATAACTCGGAAAGTATCTTATCGGTACAGTAATTTAAAAATATAGCATTTCGAAAGTTCGAGATAAGCTACAAGAATATTCAATAAAAAGTCAAGGTTCCATTTAAAAAATTGAAGGCATTCCATGTGACCTTCAAACAACTTTTCAGTCAAAACTAATATGTTCATTCATGGCCCCTTTTAAGCTATACAACTTTTGTTCCAGCCTATTTCTTCTCTAAAGTGCACACTTATGAAATATCTTTGACCTGTTCTGGGACTTTCTAACACCTTGTATATATATATATATATATATATATATATATATATATATATATATATAATCAGTATATGGAAAAAATACAATCATACACCAAGCAAAAATTTACAAATAATGTCAAAAATATATTTATTATAATAGTTATCAAAATGATATCCTTTGAAAAATTGTAGTATTTTCTATCAATTTTAATAAAAAATGTTAATTAATAAAAAACATTTATAATTTTTTATTTAGTTATTTTAGTGAACACGTTGCTTTTTCCTGTGGTGCAAAATAAATCATACACTTCATTTAACTCATCTGGCGTACTTCCTATCGGAGCGAAAACGCGCCAAATGAGAGCTATTGATAAACAAACGAGAGCCGAAGACAATTGAAACAACTGAACATCGGTTTCGAAACGATCTTTCGTGCAGGAGGTAAACGTGCAGTATACATAATGGATAATAAACAAATTTCGATTGATCTGCATAAACTAATCATTCGAGACCGAGAAAAAGGAGAATCTTATTGAAAAATCGCTGTATGATACGCAGTATCGGTAGGGGCTGTCCAGCATATCTGGAAGAAATATCAAGCGTACGCAATTGTATGGGACCCGAGCGGACGCGGCCGAAAGCGAGTTACAACAAAACGAGGGATATCATGATCGGGAGGGAAGCGCGAGAAAAATCCGGCAGATTTCAAGAAGAAATATCAAAGAATCATTAAATTTGGATGTCAGCCGTCACACAATTGCTCGTCGACCACATGGGGCCGGTTTGAAAAACTGCATTGCATCCAAACGTCCTCGAGGAGCGAAAAAATTACATGAAAAAGAAATGGTATGAATTTGCGAAAAAATATATCGGAAAACCACTAAAGCTTCTGGAAAATAGTTGTATGGTCTGATGAGAGTAAATAAGACAACTTTTTTGGGCAAAAACGTCGTTCTAGAGTGTGGAGAAAAGCAAAGGGAAGCACTCAAGGAGAAAAAAATATTCAGAAAACTGTTAAACATGGAGGAGGTACATATAGTGTAAGACGCTTTGGATGGTCTGGAGTTGGAAACTTACTGTATCGAGGGTATAATGACAGCAGAAATACATTGAAAACATCTTATGCGAAATCGGAAGGAATCGATACTGAAATTAGGATTAGAAAACAGCTTCATCTTCCAACAGAATGATCCCAAGCATACTGCTAAGGTATCGACTAAATTCTTCAAAGATAGTAAGATTAAACTGCTAGAATGGGCCTCAGTCACCAGGATTTAAATCCTACTGAGAATTTATGGAATTATCTGGATGATATGTCAGAGAAACACGCATCAAACAAAACTAATATTTCAAGGCACTTCAGCATGCATGGAATCAGATTGATATGGTCTGTGTTGGGACTATGCCTCGACGTCTGGGATTATTGCAGTCCGTTGAGCAGCCTCGACGTCGTAAAGTGTCCCGGGCCAAAGGAGGACACACAAAATATTGATAAGTACTTTTTGTTTTTGAGTTTTGTTTCGTTTATTTTTTTAAAATGTATGATTTATTTTGCACCACAGAAAAAAGCAACGTGTTCACTAAAAATAAAAAACTAAATAAAAAATTATAAATGTTTTTTATTAATTAACATTTTTTTATTGAAATTGATAGAAAATACTATAATTTTTCAAAAGATCATTTTGATAACTATTATAATAAAAATATTGTAGACAATAGTGTAATTTTGCTTGGTGTATGATTTATTTTGTTTACCACTACTGTATATATATATATATATATATATATGTTCGAATTGCAAATCGATGTTGATTATTGAGTGTCGAAAATGGTTTTGCTTTTATGATAAATTTCATGCTAAAATTTGTATTGTAATAATTCATTTTTAATAAAAAAAATAATTATTTATTTCTAATTCAATTTATTTCTTAATTTGTTATTACCAAATAAAATATAAAATAACATTATTTATTCAATTTAAAAACGAAAAATTATTTAAAAAATAATAAATTTTTTTAAATCAATTATTTATCACTTTACATAATTATATTTTATTGTACACAATACAAATTTTAACATGAAATTTCTGATAAAAGTAAAACCCTTTTCGACAAACGTGCTCAATAACGCGTTCACAATTCGTTTATATATATATATATATATATATATATATAAACGAGTGTTGCGTCCCCGTGTCTCGTCCCTGCGGTTATAATCGCCACCCGTTGAGTTATTTCTGCGGGAAGTGCGTCGATGGCGGAAGATCGTCTCCGAGCGCGTTGTCAAGACGTTGTTATAAACAACGACTGTCATCGAGTCGAAAACCAGCTGTCAGGCTGTGCGGACGCGTTTCGTTCCGCGGCTTATAAATCTCGTTAATCTGTGTTCTCTGAGTTCAGTGTTGTGTTTATTAAAGTTCTTGAGTTCTTTAAACCGTGTTCTTATTTACGAGTGCGCGGGTGCCGCGTAATTAGCGTGTGCCGATCGTTTGTGTCGCACGCGTTCGATTAATATCGTTCCGCGGACGCAACAATATATATATATGTATACGTATGTATATATCGTTTTTAAATATTATATAGTTTGATTTTTTGTACGTAAAAATATATAATATAGAGCTGTAAGAGACAAACACTCAACGCTGTGGCTCATATCGAGATATCGAGAAGTAAGCAGCGTCGCCCGTCGCCTTCATTGCCCGCTCGATAGAAAGGAGACAGAAGATAGTATTTTCTCGTCTTTTACTCTCTTACTCTTTTACTAAATATATAATTAATCTGAATTAATATATAATTATAATTATACATTGTTAGGATGCCGGAATCTTGATACGGAACGGACAGGTCTTACTTCACTCACAATTTACTAAGACAAAGATTTATTATTCATCGAAGGTACAGTGGTCGCTTCTGTAATCGTCGGGAGACTGCCCGTTGGCGCACGTCCTCAACTTTATATCCGTGTGTCGTTGTCTTCCCAGGTAGAACATGAAGCTCATAATGACATCATTATGACGTCATCATGATTTTATTTATCACTTAAAAGTTCCCAGGTAGAACACGAAACTCATAATGACATCATTATGACGTCATCATGATTTTATTTATTACTTAAAAGTTACCTAAACAAAAATGATTAAAAAATGAGTTAAGGATGACAAAAAGAATCATAAATTTTTAAGTTCAATAATCGCATTATATAATTTTAAAAAGATTATGTTGCTTAAATATAATTAAAATATACATGAATAATTAAATAAACAAGTAATTGCGTAATATATATAAAAAATGATATTATTATGATTGATTCTTAAGATTTCATATGCGAAGTATATATATTCTCCAACAGAGTTCGCTAGAATTGTTTGTCTCACGATTCTAACCTACGCATCTTATACAGCTTCAGGCGGGAAGTATTTATTGCTGCTTGCTTTGCAAAACAAGCAGCAGTAGCAATAAGTTTTTTCAAAATAATATAAACCGAAAATCATAATTTATGATGTCTGGAAATAATAAGAATAAGGTAAGACCTTATTTTATTAATATAAAATAATGCTTTCTTTAATATCTTAATCTAACCTTACCTAACCTATTTTTGCATCATTCGCCTGATTTAGTTTTTCCTATTTAATTATTTCTTGTTTTTGAATTAATTTTTTTAATTTAATTTAATCTAATCATGTTATATACTATCTTTAATTTTTCTATTTTAAACTGACAGGCCTTTAAACGAAAAATAGCATCAAAATATAGAATTAGTGCTAGGAAACGAATTGCATTAGTCAAGTTTCAAGCAAGAGCTGCAAGATCAATTGATTTTGACGATTCTGATAGTAGCAATAATAATAGAATACATAATTTTGAGAATTTTACGGACTTTGATTCTGAGGATTCTTTTGAAAGGAAAAATTTTCAAGAAAATACCCTTTCCTCAGATCCTAGTTCAGATAACAATTTTAATTCTCCTTGCAATTCCATCAATAACTATATAAATAATGATATTATAGATGACTATATTATGAATGATAATAGAGATAATGACATTATTGATGAGAGAGAGAGAGAAAGAGAGAGAAAGGAAACACAAGATTATAGTGATATAAATACAACATTAAACTTTAATGAAAAAGAGCAATTTAATGATTATTTATTAAACATGTTAAGGGAATGGGCTCTGCGTGGAGTATCAAAGAAAAAAGTAGATACATTGTTGACTCTATTGATACCAATTTTTCCTTTTCTGCCTAAGTGTCACAAAACTTTGTTGCGCACTTCAAGAAAAGTTAATGTCGTAAATAAAAATGATGGGCTATTTTGGTACAAAGGAATAAAACTGAATATTAGACAATTACTTTCTAATGAATATATTCGTCAATATGGTGAAATAGCGATAGATGTCAATATAGATGGCATTCCTTTAAGCAAAAGCTCAGAAATGCATTTCTGGCCTATTCTTGGCAAATTTCGAGATTTTAAACATCCTTTTTTGATTGCTGTTTATTTGGGCTCTAAAAAACCTACTAATGTTAATATTTATCTGGAACAGTTTGTTGCTGAAGTAGCGGATTTACAAGAAAATGGATATCAATGGAGTGATGATAATATATATCAATTTAGAATTATTAATTATGTCCTAGATGCTGAAGCTCGTTCATTTATAAAACAATGTATCGCGCATAATGGCTACTATGCATGTGAAAAGTGTATTGTACAAGGAACATATTATAAGAGTAGAATGTGTTTCTTTGAACAAGACTGTCCCAGACGCACAGATGAATCTTTCTATAATAGAGATAATCCTTTTCATCATGTTGATAATTCAATTTTAGAAAATATCGGAACTGGTATGGTCTCTCAATTCCGTCTGGATGCATTACATCTTGTATATCTAGGTGTTGTTAAAAGAATGCTTAATTTTCTCATAAGTAATCGTTCTAGATGTACATTACCAGATGCGATTGTATTTGAAATCAATAATGAATTAAATGATATCGCCAGCTTTTTTCCATTGGAATTTACTCGGAAGCCAAGAAGTTTAGGTGTTCGTAATAAAAGAGAAAAGTGGAAAGGCACTGAATTTAGAAGATTCATATTATATGATTGTATTTATGTTTTGAAAAATCGTGTGCCCAATAATATTTTCCAATGCTTTCTCCTTCTTCACTGTGCAATTTACATCTTGTGTATACACGATCTTTGTCAAAGAATGAATGAGATTGCTAATTATTTGTTAAGAAAATTTGTGAAGCAATCAGCTCGATCATTTGGGCATGAATTTGTCGTCTACAATGTTCATTCCCTCATTCATTTGGCTGAAGAATGTCATAACAGAGGTACATTAGATTCGTTCAGTTCATTTCCTTATGAAAATTTTTTGGGTGTTATTAAAAGTCACTTACGTTCTATTTATCGGCCATTACAACAATTAGCTAATAAAGATATAGAAACACAAGGTGTATTAATAAAGCCATATCCTCATAAAAATTCTAATTTTGTGACTTTGAAAAAACCATTTGATGGTTATAATTTGCCAATTCGAGGTCAACAATATGCTATTGTTATAACCAAAGATTTTACACTGAGTACAAATAAAGCAAATCGGTACTTTAAAACTATCAATGATGCAGTTGTACGTTTATATAGTGTGATTGATTCTCCTAGAGGTATTATTGTTGTGGGAAAAAGATTTACACGTTATGAAAACTATTATGAATTTCCTATGGAGTCTTCAGAATTGGGTATTTTTAAAGTGTCGAAATTTGAAAATACATTTCATTATTACAATATTGAAGATGTTAAAGAGAAATGTATTATTATACCTGATAGTGATGACACTTTTCTTTGCATTCCACTCATTCCGTTTTTTCATTAAAGTACGTTTATATTTTTACAATTTCTATAATTTACTTTACTCCTTGATATCAATATACAATATATAACATTTTGATGATTTCTGTTACAGTATGTTGTTGTGAAATTTCCTATTTCGGATAATGTAAAGGAAGAAAGTGTAGGCATTATTCCATCATCATGGATAAACTATTCCCTCAATACTTGTAAATGGCCACCAAAGAAATATCCCTCTGATAAAATTAGCAGATGGGTTATGAGTTTAACGGAACCAAAGGACGATTTTGAAGATATACAAATAGAAATTATGCATGAATATGGTAAATGTTTTATGCAATAATAAGAAACTAATAATGTATTTCTAGTATTTAATAAAATAAAATAATTTTTAAAAATTACAATAAATTAAAGCTATATATTACATTGTTATATTTATTTGTTTACTCAATAGAATAAGTTTATATAAAAAAGATTGTAATCTTTTCATATCCATATATTTTTTATCTATATTTGTACATTTTTCAATTAAAAAAATATTATCAATTTTAAAATAATAGTATTAAATGCATTAAAAATATTTTTCCAAATATATTCATGAATAGTTTATTTCAAATCTTTTATATATATGTGATTAATTAATTTTATTACTATTAAAGTAAGATTTGTTAGTTAAATTTTTTTTATAAATAGTAAATTACCTTTTCAGATTCTTATGTAAAAGCACGTAAAGCAAGTATTAAAGCTGAAGAAGAGAGTGCTATTGATACAGCTGCTGGAGAAACTGATATAGAAAAATGTAGAAGAAGACGCAAGCCTGTAAGATATGAAGATTCTGAGAGCTCTGAAATTGATAATCCCTCCCCAAAGAAATTAAAGAAGACAAAATGTTTTGTCATTAACGATAGCAGTGATGAAGAAAATTATGCAGCACATAATATCAAAACAAATGTGAAAAAGTTCCTAGAAAATAAAAATCGATCTCCTTCTCTTTTATCTCAAACAAAGAAGCCCAGAATAGTTAAACATACAGTTCTGTCTCCATCCTCTTGTACTGAACGAAGGAAGATGTTATCATGCCATGCAACATCACAATCTTCCGTATTACAAGATTATACTTGCCTAGAAGTTAAGAAAAACAAACAATCAGTAGTAAAATCTCTCTTCAATGATGGTAAGTTTTATTTTACACAAGTTGTATATACATACATATATTAGAGTTTTATGTTAATATGGCAAGGTTTTACTTCTTTGTACATATAATCCTAAAGTAAAAATAAATCAACAGAGGTCAAAGTAAAGCTTGCTTTCAAATTTTTCTTGCAACAGCAAGTTTCATGTTTTTTTTATTTTAAGAAACTTTTACTTTTCACGTATTACATTTTTTGTTTATATTAAAAACTTTCATTATTATTAATTTCTTTTACAGCGGCTAGAGAAATACATATATCTGAGTTGTCGCCTAATCGCAATAAGTCACCATCCTATAAAATGACCTCAACCCCCATAAAAGGTAAGGGTAAAAATAATATTTTATGAATATTTATTATGAAATTATATTATTAGCTGTTTTATAAAAAACTTAATTTTTCTCTGAAATTAAATGTCAAGATACTTTATCTGAAGTTTTGGACAAGGTTTCTCCAACAGTAAAAACTTCAACTACAAAAGCTGCAACTTCACAATCCTGTTCAAATTGTATGTATCTATGTCGTATTGCTTACTTACAATTAATTTTTTAACTTATATGCATGATATAATTAGTGTTTAAACAGCATATCATATTCATTGCTCATCTTACGATGAAATTTTTGCTTTTAATTGATTATTTGTTACAGTATATAACAATCCAATATATTTTAATGCTTCACCCCTACGAAAGAAATTATCAATACATGGAACGTCGTCCTCGTCTTTCGAAAAAATGTCTCTTAGTAAAGCTTCTACTACAAAAGATACTTCCATATCCTTTAAATCTGTGACTTCTCAGCCAAGTCATAAGTGTAAGGTTTATGTTATTTTTCGGCTGTAACAAATTTTGTGTTTTGTGTTAAGTTCATTTCCATGATTAATTGGACTAATATTTTTTGACAACTGTTTTAGCTTCTTTGCCGTCATTGATGAAAAATGTACACATACAATTAGGTAAGTTGTTGATTGTTTCTTGATTAAAGTCTATGATTTTATTGACCGTCAACGCATAATTTTATGTATATGAATGAATAATCTTCAATTTCAATATTTCTTTATTAATTTTTATTTAACTTGGAAATTATTATTTACTATATGTCACTTTATTTTAGATCCTCATGTTGCTGCTGTCCTTCAAATTTTAGTGGATAGGCAAGAGGAATTGAATGGTAAAATAGAACATGTAATTTTGATGCTTCATAGAATTCATCGCACGTTAGCCCCAGAAGAAAAAATTATTAAACCGAAAGGACTCCCTTCACTCCCTTTAAATGATGAAAATGCCTTCTCTGAATTTCAAAAGTTTCTTATATCTGATGATAATTTTTACCCTGTAGTAAGTAGAAGTTTCACTATTCATAATAATGTGTTAACTAAAGTTTGTTATCTAAAATTAAATTTTTTTTATAGGTAGATTATTTTTGTACACTGATGAAAGTCGATGAACAGACCGATGAATATACAGCTGTCGGCCATATTCTACCTAAACTTATTACGAATTCTTTGGCTCGCATGATAAATTATGCAGGGTCAGGTTTAGTAAAGCTCAAATTTCAAAATACTAAACTTCATGAAGCAATCAATTGTAAGTTTAAATTTAGCTTCTCAAATAATATTTTTTTAAAATAACACCCTGATGTCTATTTTATACAATACATAGGTGCTGTTTTAAAGATATTCCCTGAAAGTAATTTAATTCAAGCGGAAAGGAAAATATCACGATGGTTCCACACAAGTAACCAGCGAAAAATCTAGTGTCGGATTTTTTAATGACTGAAATTAGAATCTGACATTTTCAAAATATTCTCTACTTTACAGAAATGTCTTATGTTACGATAACTATAATTGCGCTTCAGCGTCAGAATTTTTATTTTGAAAGTTTATTTTCGAGATGTAAAGTTTTATTTTCTGTTATGCAGTTTTTTTTTCAATTTATATTAAGCTTAAAGTACCAATGGTTAGACCTATATTTGGAGATTCGTATTTTTTTCGTTTTTTAAAATGCAAATATCTAATCCTTCAACTATAAACATATGTTGTACATTTAATATATATATATATATATATGTGTGTGTGTGTGTGTGTGTGTGTGTGTGTGTGTGTGTGTGTGTGTGTGTGTGTGTGTGTGTGTGTGTATACACATATATATACCATATTAAAAGTTTAGATATCCGCATATAAGCATTGGTACTTTTATCTTACAGTTAAAAAAGAATTAATTAGAAAATTTGTTTATTTTTATATTAATATAATGTACTTTTATTATTATAATATTGTATGTTTTTTTGCGTTAGGATTTTTATTTTCAAAACTTTTTGTTTTATTGAAAGTTATTTGTATTGCTTTCCAATTAGAAGATATTATATTAGAGAATTCATTTATTTTTACATTATTAACATATGATCTCTTAAAGTGCTATTTTGTGCAATACTGTTTATTTATAATAATAATAATTAATATACTACTTGTAATATTACTTATAATAATAATATGTATAATTTGTAATATAAATAATTTCATTAATATTAATATTATTAATATTAATATTAATTTTATTAATATTAATTTTATTAATATTAATTTTATTATATATAATAAAGCCACAAATATATATTATTCAATTTTACATAATATTCTTCTCTTTGGAGGTCATATTAAAGTCAATATAATATCAGAAATAAGTCACCAAAACATTGCCAAAAGTATATCAAATGAGATCATTATGATTTTTCCAAAATGACTTTTAGGTGACGTCATAATGATGTCATTATGAGTTTCATGTTCTACCTGGGTTGGCAACCGCAATTAGACAAAGGACACCGTTAAAAGATCTATCGCGTACGCTTCGGCGTTGGCCGCACGGTGGTCGAATTATCGGCCAGTCATAAACATAAACAGTATCGGCGATAAGCGGCGATCGCTCTGCCGGCGACTTCAACCGCTACAATTTCGGCCAGCCTGACTATTAATCGCCTCGATTAACAATATAAAACGAAATAAAATATGATAATGCGCTACAACCATAAAAATAAGCTCATAAAAACTAAGTTCGCTCATAACTCCGCGTCTGTTAGCAATAGAATTTCCTTAGTTCTACCTTAACAGCTATGGTGTGTTTAAGCGTAACTTATAAGTAAACATGTGCAGTGCTTATATAAACAAAAATATAGAATACCAAACGTGTAATCTTAATATTTTAAATTGAGTGGGCCTACTCATGGCACCCACGGCCGCATATTGGATGCTTTCCATGTACCGCGGTATGGTATTTGTGATAATTGAAACCCTTCAATATCCTTGATAACATATCGGTTGTTTCTAAGTACGCGGTCGACTTGATATGGTCCTTTAAACTTAGGTATCAATTTCGTAGAGACTCCCGGGGAAGTGTCAACATTTTTTATCATCACTGTCGCCTACTCGATATTTGTTTGCGGCTTTATGCTTACTGTCGAATCGGCGCTTACTTGTGTCTTGCTGTTTCTCGATTTGCGAGTTAGCTCTTTCTCTTAATTGCGATATATCGCAGGTCACTTCCGTCTGGTCGTTAGCTTCGAGCGCGTCGCGCAATTCATCGATTGTATCACCGCGCTGTAGTATTCCAAAAAGCAGTTTACTCGGACATTCATTCGTAGCTTTAGACACTGTATTATTACACGCAAACTCTACATCAGGGGTGTCGAACTAGTTTTTTCAAGAGGCCAAATTTCAAATTTGATTATTGTCCGCGGGCCAAATTAATATCAAATTATTGCCCTCTTTGCGTTATCCAGGGATTACCACGTGGAGGTGGGGCAATAATAATCCCCATTTTTGTTTTTGTTTTTTTTGTTTCTTTTTAATTTTTTGTTTTTTTTTTTAGTTTTTTAGTTTAGTTTTTTTTGTTATGTTTTTTAGTTGTTTTTTTAGTTTTTTTGTTATATTATCATTATATTATCAATTTAGTTATGTTTATATATATGTATTTCTAAATACGAATTAATGTGAGAATTGCGATTTGCTATCTTTGATTATCTTGGTAAACTTAGGGTTGTAACTAGTAGTAGCAGCAATCAAACAATCTTCAAGATGACGGTCAGTTAGACGACTTCGAAACTTATTTTTCACATAATTCATTTTTGAGAATGTAGCTTCGCAAACATAAGTTGTTCCAAACATTGTTAATACAAATAAACCTATCTTTCGCAAATTAGGATAAGTTTCATCGGGCAAATCAGTCCAAAATTTGGTTATCTGTGTTGCTTGATAGCTCGGCGCTTCGGCGAGCTCACACGTACGCTCACGCTCACATGCCCGTTACCCCCTCCACTCACGGTTGCCGGTTGCTTGCGTCTCGGATCTGGCAGCTCTGATCGAAGGACTCCAGCTCGCGAGCCGGGGCTTGGACGGGTCTGATTTAATATTTATAAAAAAAATTTTATGCATCATTATAAGGTTTTCTAATAATATTTCTAAATTTTAATATTTTGGAATACGCTTGCGGGCCGGACGTTCGACACTCCTGCTCTACATCTTTGAGTACGTTATACCATAGTGTGTTACGTTCACTAGCTAACTTGGCTATCATAGGTAATATTGTGCGGTTAAATCTTTCGACCTGACCATTCGCTTGATGCGAGGCGGTAGCGACCTTGATGTGTTGTATATTTTGATTGCTCAAAAATTCCTCAAATTCACGCGACGTAAAACAGCTACCTCGATCGGAAACCAGTCGTAGCGGACGACTGTAGTATTCAAAATAAGATCTAAGACACTTAATAACTTCCGTAGCATTAGTACTTTTGGTAGCGTACAATTTCAAATATTTCGTGAATGCGTCAACAACTAGGAAAATATAGCGATTCTTGCACGAACTTGCTCTGGACACGGGGGCCAAATGATCTACATGGATTGTGTCGAACGGTACGTTTTTCTTCGGTATACAATGTAATGATCCTTCTGGTTTTCCAGTATTTGGCGCAAACGTGACACATTTTAAACAGCTCTTAATGTATTTTCGTACCTTCGCCTTCATTTCAGGAAACCAGTAAGTATCCAGAATATGTCGGACGGTTTTCTCTGTTCCGACATGGCCCATGTCATCATGATATTTACGTATGACGTTAGTTTCTAACGCGGAGGGAACGTAAAATAAAATCTGTTCTCGGTGTTTCCTATAAACGAGACCGTTTCTCATTTCAAAAAATTTATTTTCCGAACACTAACTCTTCTCGGATTTTCCTGATTGCTGAGTTGTCGTTTTGACACAACGCGAGGTTCCTATCGAATGAATTATCTTCAATTACGAGGATTTGACGGCTTAACGCGCCCACGTGCAACATTCGGGACCCGGCTCTATGCTCTAAAGCGTAATCGTAATTTTGCATCTCGAGCACCCATCGCGCTATACGCTATACGTGGATTAGTTTCTTTTTTATTTAACGTCAGGCTCAGGGCTTGACAGTCCGTAATTATTTTAAATTTGATCCCGAGTAAGTACGTCCGGAATCGGCGGAGTGCATAGACTATTGCTAAAGTCTCTAGCTCGTAACTGTGGTACTTTGACTCGACGTCAGTAGTTCGCTTCGAAAAATAGAAGGTCGGATGCAATTTTCGATCCGATTTCCTCTGCAACAGAATTGCACCGAAGCCTATCGCGCTTGCGTCACAGTGCAATAAAAGATATAAAGAAAACCAAGAATGGCAAAACCCCAAGAATCCACTTACCACTAATACTCAAGGCACGTGAGCAGTGCTTTATCCCCAAACTAGATTTTTATCGATGCCATCCACAGTATGTAGCAAGAGGATTCCCAACTATTGACCCATTATGGTTTGTAGATGTTGCATCAGGAAGACACAATAATATCACCATCTTCTCCTGGATTGAGGATCATATCAAAAAATATGAGCCCATAATAGACATTAACTTTAGTTCATCCTGGGATCTAGTATGGCAAACCACAATCACCAGCCTGCAATTGCAGATAGAGTCATTAACATCAGGACTATCCAATGCAGATTATCACAAAATGCTCACTGTCTTGCACCTTATGAAAGAATCAGAAGATCTGCTCTATGCTGGGAAAACAAAAGCATTTATTATAAATGTTCATAATTCTATAGAGCGCCACTCCGAGCAAGGCAGCAGAACCTTCAGAATAGATCTTCTACCAGAAGTAGAGTTTATCGGGGACTTAATTGTACTTCATGCATTTCCAGGAGGACCTATTGTGATTACCTATCAAATGCTAGTCAATTGCTTAGATAAACTTGAGGCTAAGTTCTCATGGCTCTTTTATGTTAAGTATATGAGCCTACAATCAGCTCATAAGCCCTTTGAGGTTGATAAATTATTCTTTGCTATATATTCTATACTAGAGGAGGCTTATAAAACATTAGGGAATGAGGCTATCAGAGTGTGTAAGTTACTAGAGCCCCTCCTTATTGGGGTATCCCTCTAAGAACTAGATCCTAGAACCCATGACCATGACTTTGGAAATATCATCAAGTCCACATATAAAGAGGAAAGACCATATCTCCAGCCATATGTTGACAAAATTTGGTTGACAAGCAATCATTTCCTAAACAAGTTTGGAACTCAAGACATTCCATATTTGATAGAACAATACGGGCAGGAAAAGCTCCATAACTACCCTATCGTGTCCATAGAATCTGGGTTGGAAAAAATGCATCAGTATGGAACATCCATTAGAATCTCGGAGGATCAGGCCGTCCGTGATATAGCTGCTAACTTTAAGCGTGAGTATTTTGTTGCTTATTATGAAAAGCATAAGGTACTTCCAAAGGTTGTTGACAACTGGAGATTGGATTCAAGAATCAAGTCACTTATTCTAAAGGGGAAGCCAGGATCAATAAGGGAATGTTATAAGATTCCTAACAAAGCTTGGTTTTTAATGGAGTATTCCCAGAACCATGATTTTAATTACTTCCCTCAAATAAGTGATCTCTTGGATGATAAGGCAATAACACCTCACTTAGATCATATCCATCAGTTGTTTGCCTGGGATGCACTAGATGTTATGAGGCTAAAAAAACCTTATACAAGGGAAAACACCAGATTGATATTAGAGATACTGAACCGTCCTGTTATAGATATAAAGAAATTCTATGAAGAGGTGGAACAACTGGGGTATATTCCTCCAAATTGGGCTGTGATTCAACTCATGGCCAAAGAAAGAGAACTAAAGATTGAGGCCAGGACATTCTCTATTCTGACTTTTGAGTGTAGGATGATGGCATCCGCCTGTGAAAGAAACCTTGGTGAACACATTCTACCACTATTCAAGCAGCAATCCATGACACTCAGTGGATCAGAATTGAAACATAAAATGGATGTCCTGTCAACACTCCCCGACACAACAACCCATACCTGGATTGTATTTCACCATGATTTACAACAATGGAACTACACTTTTAGATCATATCAGCAAGCTCATTTAAATAATGTACTCTGTGATCTATTTGGAGTTAATCACTTTAGATACCTGATGAACATCTTCACAGATAGCAAGTTATTCTCAGCTAATAAATTCACTCCGCCAGGATTTCCTGGTAGATTTACCATATGGGATACTCACTCTGGAGGAAATCAGGGGATATTGCAGAAACTCTGGACTCTCATAACTATAGTTGTCATCAGGAATGTCATGCACATCTTGGACTTGGAACATCGCTTGACAGGATCTGGGGACAACCAGGTGTTGTTTGTTCGATTATTGAAGGGCTCACAGTTATCCAATATGATCAATTTGATTAAGAAAAGATTAAGAGATGCATTTGAGTCCATAGGCTTAGCATTGAAACTAGAAGAAACATGGACATCAAAAGATCTTGTATGTTATCAACGGAAATACTATTACAAGGGCATCCTAATACCTGGGGGGATCAAAATATCAGCCCGTGCGTTCTCCGGAACAGGGGATATCAATGCAGGGCTCAATGCTGTTGTCACCACTGCCATTAATGGGGGAGTCAGTTTAACAGATCAGCATTCCGACCCAATTATTGGCCCAAGCTTTGCCTATGTGGAGATCTTTGCTAACTTACTCTATCATCAAGACTGGAACAAGATTGTTCCAAAACAAGCTAATCCTCTTGTCATACTTAGTATGCTTTCGTCTGATTTTGGATTCCTACCATTTGTCCAGTTAACTGGTTTCTTGTATGCAGGACATCAGGACACATTGAGTGAGTCGTTGGCTCTATTAAAATCAATATGGGAACGACACCTTGAATACAGGTCAGTGATAGCAGGGACCATTCAATTTAAGATTGGTGGATGTAAAGATCTTGATTCTAAGTTGCAGCTAATACTAGACCCCACTGCATTAAATATAGATAGACCCAAACTGCCCGAAGCTGTCATCCGAGACAAAGTAGAACATTATCTAATGTCTCCCCCAAATGTGAATAATGTTTAATTAAAGAACATGTTCAATGCATGCCAAAAGGAAGATCAAGTAAAATTGACAGTGGAATTGCTGAAGATCAGACCACTAAATACTGCGTTACTACATTCATTATTTGAATGCTCTCATATAGGTTCATTATTAGGAACTCTATCTAGATTCAACAAAATCTCATCTTTAGTAAGATTAGTAGGGTTAAATAAGGTTGGTGATGAGGAATCCTCCTTCTCTGTGAAAGTCAAACAATTGGACATCCGGAATCTAAGATATTTTTTCAAACGAATAACTCCGAAGAATCATCATCATCTGGAGTTCATTAAGGAGCTTGTCTCTTTTGATCCAGGATATTATGTTAATTATTGTCTTAACAACTCTACACATTGACTGCACATTTAGTGCTCGTATATTCCTGATAGCAGCAAGTTATGGACTTGGACTGGACTTTATAACCGGACCATACACTCCTCCCCCTTCAGAGCAGCTGATCTATCATGATAAAGGAATCCCAGAAAATACAGTCATCATTAATCATCAATCCGAGTTACAATATACCTGATACCCTAGTTCAAATTGAACAACAAAGAGGATCCTATTGCATGTATATAGGCAGTAGGACGGCAGATCCCGTGAGAAGTATCAAGTTAACTACATTGGATGGAATAGAGGCAGGTACTGCAATAAAAACACTCCTCAAAATCCTAGAATGGATGAAGTCGACAAATAGTGACATTAATTTACAGAATTTCATTATGACACAATTATTTCGGTTTCATCTCGCGGATTATATATACTTAAAATAGGGGCTCTCATTAACCGATTTTTAAGCATTTCAAAGGCTTGTCTATGCTCTTCTTCAAATTTAAAATCCACGTTCTTTTTAATGGAATCATACAATGGTTTAGCTATAACGGAAAAATTTTCCACGAACTTTCTAAAATAGGAGCACAGTCCCAGAAAACTTTGCATATCCCGGGTGTTTCGCGGGGCCGGAAAATTCTTTACCGCTTCGAGGCCTTGATTCGTCGGTCGGATACCTTCGCTCGTCACCGTGTATCCTAGATAATCTATCTTTGTTTGGAAAAATCGGCATTTATCCATCCGTAATTCTAAACGATTCGCGACCAGTAATTCGAGGACTTTTTTTAATACGTGAAAGTGATGCTCGATTGTCTCAGTAGCTATAAGGAAATCATCTAGATATACCGATATCTCCTTTTCGTTGATTTGTTCTTTAAATATTTGTGCGACGTAGCGTTGAAATTTGAGAGGTGCGCCTTTTAAGCCGAAAGGCATTCTTAAATACTTGTACTGTCCGAACTGCGTAACAAACGAGGTGTATTTGATTGAATCCTCGTGCATCTTTATGTGAAAAAATCCGTCCTTGAGATCGAGTGTCGTAAAGTATTTTTTTCCTTCCAATAAATCTAACTGATCCTCGATTAGTGGAAGCGGGAAATGATCACGTTTCGTCATTTTATTGAGCGTTCTAAAATCCACGCACATCCTTATTTCCCCGTTCTTTTTCTTTGTTAACACGACCGGCGACGCGTATTCGGACGTGCTTTCTCTAATAATACCGTCTGTAATTAACCTGTCCAAAATTTCCCGCAATTTATTTTTCTCGTGGTGGGAAAGCCTACGCGGTTTGCAATAGAACGGTTCATTGCTTGTAAGGGTAAGCGTCATGACATTTTCTACCGCAGGTTTTAACGGCCTCTGCGCGTTAACATAATTTGTCTCTAATAAATCGTGCGCTCGTCGCTGTACCTTAAACGAAAGATCGTCGTTGATTCGCATATCTTGCACGATCGTACCGGCGTCTTTGTCTATTTCGATGTTCATAATGTCGATCTCTTTATCGGTAACCTCTTTATCGCTACTTATCGATAACTTCGCTATCTTCATAAAATCGCGCCCTAAGAGTAGTGAGGTTCGCATCGTGTCGTTCGGAACGACTCGTATCACAATGTCGTATTTTTCACGCTCAAAAATAAGCGTCGCTCGTACACAACCTATTACTCTTAATCCGCTGCCGTTTATCCCGTGAAACCGTTCGAGTTCCGAGTCAGTGATTACATGTTTCCGCGGAATATATCGTTCTTTAACGATGCAAATGGGGCTACCGGAATCGATTAGCGCGTCAAAGTTTATGCTAAAAGTATCGTCCTTGTCACTTATCTGTAATTCCACCGCTCGTCGACAATCGTCGTCTTCCCGTTGTTCCTGGGTCAACCAGTGGATGCCTTCTGCTGGAGAATCGCATTGAGCTGCCCGATGTCCAAGCTTGCCGCACTTGAAGCAGGACCCCCGCTCTCTCTTCGGCTTCGTGCACTTCGCTGCGATGTGACCGCCCTCGTTACAATTGTAGCACCTTTGGGAACTTGTTTCCTTGGATTTTTGCTCCTTGCTCTGTTTGCCTTTTCCAACCGTGGCTGACCGCTTAGGAGCTTCTTTCGGCACCGTGATGTTTGCAAATGCCGTCAGTAATTCGTCTACTGATCGATAACGTTGCACTTGGGCTTGTACACGTAGTTCTTGGCTCGGTATGCCTTCGATAATATAGCTGATCATTTCTGTCTCATCAACTGGCACTCTATTCGCAAGAGTCACTTTATCATGCAGGTAGTCCGTAAAGGTTTCGCCTGCGTTCCACACCCTTGCCTCGAGTTCGCGTCGTAGTCTCATTGGATCCAACCGTTGCCCGTACATTCGTTTCAGTTCCTGAAGGAGGTCGTCACAACTCGACGCAATCGATCCTCGAATGATACAATTTTAGCGCTTTTCCAGATAATTTACTGCACATCAACGCCTTCGCCTTATGGTCATCTAGGTCGTAGGTGAGAAGCAATTTTCTCACCTGCTTCTCCCATCGGTTGTAGTCTAAATCGCTCCCGTCAAATTCACCGATTAGATCTTTAAGATCCTACCACTTCCGCACACTGATTCGAGCCGACACGTTTCTTGCTGGCTGTTGCGTCATCCTCAACTTCAAGCTCTCTTCTTAACAGTTCGACCTCCCGCTCCGCTAGATCTCGTTCTTTCCTCAAAAGCTCGACTTCACGGGCGGAGGGAACGGTGTTGTCGGCGCTCATCGCCTGCCGAGGCTTATCATCCTGCACCTCGTGCGTCGCATTCGATGCTGGTTCCGTCGCACACAATTCCTCAGACGAGACTTCCGCGTCAAGCAACCGCTTTATTAATTCGCTCTTCGTACCTGCTAGCGATAAGTTTCGGCTCTTCAGCCTCTCTTTGAGTTCGACGACCGTCAACGTGCTCATCGTAAAATGCAGTCTTGTCTCGCGGCAGAATCACACAACGTCAATTCGTAATGAGTAGTTCGTATTAAGCGTGTCGTGGCACTCGTAAACACGATCGCTTCGCATAAAATTCATAAACTCACACGAGCCGTAATCTTTCAACACATAACTAACTTCACCGAACACATAACTAACTTCACCGGCGAAGTTCATAAACATAAGTGGTCTCCCTTTTCATTCACGACCCTTCGATGATTCTTCGTATGATTCTTCGTATCCCGTCTTCGTATCCGTATCCCGCCTTCGTATCCCGCTTCTGACTTGTTAGGATGCCGGAATCTTGATACGGAACGGACAGGTCTTACTTCACTTACAATTTACTAAGACAAAGATTTATTATTCATCGAAGGTACAGTGGTCGCTTCTGTAATCGTCGGGAGACTGCCCGTTGGCGCACGTCCTCAACTTTATATCCGTGTGTCGTTGTCTTGGCAACCGCAATTAGACAAAGGACACCGTTAAAAGATCTATCGCGTACGCTTCGGCGTTGGCCGCACGGTGGTCGAATTATCGGCCAGTCATAAACATAAACAGCATCGGCGATAAGCGGCGATCGCTCTGCCGGCGACTTCAACCGCTACAACATTAAACTTTCTTTCTATACGTATACAGGGTGATTCTGAACAGACGTTTGTCTTTAAAAAGATAAATTGTCGAGTCTATTCTAAGACGATTTTCCCTTTACCAAAATTGTCTACGAGGCTTAGTTTTTAAATTATTAAATAAAATAGTTCGCGAATTACGGAACGAGTACAAGAGGTAGACAGGGACGGCGCAACTCACCGTCCGATACAGGCGATCATGTGGGGCGCGCGACGCGATCAGCTGATTGCTGCACACGATGAGTGTAACAATCAGTGTGTGTGTGTGTGCGTGTGTGTGTGGGGTGTATTTATGCACGCGTATCCACACATGCACCGTACTCTCTCTCTTTCTCTCTCTCTCTCTCTCCCTCTTTCTCTCTCACTCTCTCACTCACTCACTCACTCACTTATTCTTACCTTAATAATGAGATTCTTCATACTGCTGATAAATAGCAGTGCCCAGTGTGTTGCACGATAATAATCGTCGTCGACGAGACGTCGTTTCTTCAACACATTCTGCAGTCTGACACATCGTCAAATAAGCGAAGTTTTTTCTTTCATCACTTTCGACTTTTACAAATTTACTCGCGCACTTAATCACTCACGATTGATAAAAGGAGGAATTTACCAACGGTTACGGTACGAATTTAATAAACGGTTAACGCATTTAATTATTAATTACACACTCGATTAAAGAAACGCGTTAACAGAACGCAATACTCGATGCAAAGCGCGCGACGCGACGACCGACGACAAGCAGGTCAGGTTAGTACTAGCGCCTCTAGCGCTGCCAAACATAAACGTGTAGCATTACGCGCTAGTACTAACCTGACCTGCTTGTTGTCGGTCGTCGCGTCGCGCGCTTTGCATCGAGTATCGCGTTCTGTTAACGCGTTTCTTTAATCGAGTGTGTAATTAATAAATAAATACGTTAACCGTTTATTAAATTCGTACCGTAACCGTTGGTAAATTCCTCCTTTTATCAATCGTGAGTGATTAAGTGCGCGAGTAAATTTGTAAAAGTGTCGAAAGTGATGAAAGAAAAACTTCGCTTATTTGACGATGTGTCAGACTGCAGAATGTGTTGAAGAAACGACGTCTCGTCGACGACGATTATTATCGTGCAACACACTGGGCACTGCTATTTATCAGCAGTATGAAGAATCTCATTATTAAGGTAAGAATAAGTGAGTGAGTGAGTGAGTGAGAGAGTGAGAGAGAAAGAGGGAGAGAGAGAGAGAGAGAAAGAGAGAGAGTACGGTGCATGTGTGGATACGCGTGCATAAATACACCCCCCCACACACACACACACACACACACACACACACACACACACTGATTGTTACACTCATCGTGTGCAGCAATCAGCTGATCGCGTCGCGCGCCCCACATGATCGCCTGTATCGGACGGTGAGTTGCGCCGTCCCTGTCTACCTCTTGTAATCGTTCCGTAATTCGCGAACTATTTTATTTAATAATTTAAAAACTAAGCCTTGTAGACAATTTTGGTAAAGGGAAAATCGTCTTAGAATAGACTCGACAATTTATCTTTTTAAAGACAAACGTCTGTTCAGAATCACCCTGTATATTTATACACACAAACGATATACAAATGTATACTACACATACGTTTACGGCAATTTTTAAATTATAAAATAATGAGTGGTGATTTTCCACACCACCCATGGGGTATCACCAGTGGCGCGTTAGGTTTTTATATGTGGACCTTCGCCTGGAGCCTTATTATACCACGTTATATTGTATTAGATAGGAAGAAAAAATATCTAGAAAGAAAAATGGATAAAGGAAGAAAATGGGATAAATAAATATTTCTTAAATTATTATTATTTTTTGTATAATTTATTTTTTAAAATATTTGAAAGAATAATTATAATAATAGGAATAATTGATATAGTAATAATAGTAATAATTAATAATTATAATAATAGTAATATTTTTAATAATAGTAATAATTTTTTATTACTGTGTTCCCTCGGCCGTCTCTGCCTCGATCTCGGCCGCCTCGACCTCGGCCGCCTCCGCCTCGGCCTCGGCCGTCCCCTCTGCATCGGACGTCCCATCCGCCTCTGGTGCCCCTATTTTTTTGATACCAGCGGGCACGGGACCGTCCGCCTCCTCTTTTTTTGTTTGCTTTCTAAAAAATAAAACATAAATAATAAATAAATTATAATAATACATATATATAATTTGATAAAATAAAATTTAATATAAAAAATAATATACTATTTTGCTCCTGCTGTGGCTGTTCCTGTGAGTGTTGTTGCTGCTGTTGCTGCTGCTGCTCCATATATGTTTGCAGCTGTTGATGCAATAATTGATTTTGATGCAACAATTGTTGCATCAGCTGCTGCATATTTGGCTTTTCTTGCAGCACCAGCGCATCCATCTCGGCGTTTATATCTTCTATAAAATTATTAATAAAGGAAAAATGATAACAGAATAATTAAGGATTAAAGTTTTTTAATATTTGTCTATAAATAAATGATTTACTTACGAGACATGTTGCTCTTTGATCTTCGACCTGTCACCGTGAACTGACACTGCGGCATTTATTTGTTTCATGCTGTTTCATTTGTTTTATGCCGTTCATTTGTTTCGGGGCGTTTTCATCAGATAATCTTGTCGCCTTGTACACTCAAGTAAACGTATTTTTTTATACGTGATTTGTGAAATCTTGGTGTTCAAGAAACTGTCACAATCCCGATTGTGAGTTCTGATTATTTAAAATATCTATATATCTTTATCTTTTTCCGTCTTTACCTTTTTTTATCCACTCTTCTTTGATTCTTTATTTCTATTTTTTGTTTCATAAAAATATGTGATTTGTCAAGAAAAAAACTTAAGCGAAGCTTTTCAAACGCTTGGCTGAATGACGATCGAATTAAACATTGGATACGCACAGTATTTTTTGATGAGAGCTTATATCATTGCATTACATGCAATAAAAATATTTCATGCAACACACATGTTTTAAGACATGCGGATTCTGCGTGTCATAAAAATAATATTAAAGAAAATACTCCGTCTTTATTAAATATTGATAATAAAAATTCAAATAAAAAAATATCCGCAACAATTAACAAATTTAAAGAAGAAATTTAAAGAACAATGGTTAGATGTCGAATTATTTAAGCCATGGTTACGCAAAGTGTCACACGATGAAAATTCATTTTTTTGTTCATTTTGTGATAAATCTATGGTTGGTGGTTTATCGCAAATTTATCGTCACGCAGAATCCAAAGCACATATAGAAATATCTAAAAAACATGAAACAGAAAAAAAGAATACGAAGGAAAATATAAATATAATAAATGATTCAGTTTTGTCGTTTGATGAGCGAAAAAAATCAGCAGAAATTCGGTATGCGGCATTAATCGCTGATAAAAATATTTCGCATCAAACTGCAAAAGAAATCCTTAGCTTCTTTCAAAACATAGGAAAAGATCCTAATGTATTACAAAACATGAGCATGGGCAGGACGAAATGTAAAAACATTATTACAAATGTTCTATGTCCAGTTGAAACAGATCGTGTCGTCAATAAGCTTCAACATACAAAATTTACAATTTTTATTGATGAAACATCTGATATAACAAATAATAAATGGATGACATTTCTTGTTCGATATGTTGATCCAGACATTAGATATTCACACACAATTAGTTAAATTAATCGACATTGATGCTAAAGATTCAAGCGCAGAAAAGTTGTTTCAGGCATTTAAATGTGAAATGTGGAAATTACAGATACCATTTTTAAATATCGTAGCTTTATCATGTAACAATGCATCTGTTATGACAGGAAAACATTTATCGTTTAAAAAAAATTAGAAGAAATATGTCCACATTTATTAACATTTTCATGCCCATGTCATTCCTCCGCATTAGCAGCGCATGCTGCTTGTTCTAAAATACCTGCATATTGCGAGGAATTTCTAAAAAAAAATTGCTACTTATCTCAATAGCAGTCCAAAACGTTCGGCTATTTTTCTTGAATTTTGTGAATGTTTCCAAGAAACAAATCGCAAAATATTGAAATTATGTGATACACGCTGGCTTTCGCGTTATTTATGTATCGAAAGGCTTCTTGAATCTTGGGATACAATTAAATACTTTCTTACTGAAATGATTGTGAGCGAAAAAACAAATTCTGGAGAATATCTACTGTCTATGATGGGCAACGTAGAGATGAAAGCTTATTTTCTGTTTTTAAAATATGTTTTAAATTTCTTTAATGCATTTAATGCATTCTTTCAAGCATTAGAAACGAGGATTCATTTATTCCATCCAAAATCTGTAAATTTTTTTTCCAAATCTGTAGAAATTTTTTAAAAGAAGAATATTTAAAACCATTTTCTACAAATATTATATTCTCACTGAAAGAAAATCAAAAAGCTATAAATGAAATTATTTTGGGATTAGAATGTGAAGAATATTTAAATGAATTAATGCTGAAAGGTCACATAAACATAGTTAGAATTGTTCGAGAGAATTGTTTAACATTTTATGTGACTGCTGCGGAAGAAATTCGTAAAAGATTACCTATAAATAACATATTTTTATCAAAATTACAAATTTTTCGGCCATACATAAGTTTATTTGATAATAATAGAGAAACATCATTCAATGATATTTCTTTTATATCTAAAACTATCGGCGGTTTTGACGAAGATGGTTTAAAAAAAGAATGGATTGCCCTACCATTAGATTTTACAATGGAAGAAAAACAAAGTTTTCTACATTAAATTTCGACAGCATGTGGAAAGAAATTTTACAAAGTCAATACAATAATTTTGTTGAATATCCCAATTTAACAAATGTTATAAATACTATTAGATCGCTTCCAAATTCAAATGCCGACCCGGAGAGGATGTTTTCTCTTTTAAATAATTTAAAAACAAAAAACGTAACAGCTACTGTTTTCCGTCAGCTACTGTTAATGCAATTTGTGTATTTAAATCTGCATTAAAAACGAGAGGAGAAACAGCTATGAAAATGAAAATTGACGAAAAACATTTGTCACTTATGTCAGCGGACAAATTATATGCTCCCGCTGCTAAGAAAGATAAAAATATTTTAAGATTACATGCTGCAGATACTACTGATATAGCTGGTCCTTCATGTCCCAATAAATTCTATCTGTGTAACAGACAACATATTTGTAAAACATAAGTATGTGAAAAACATCTTGTCTGTATAACAGACAACATACATATTTATGAAACGTAAGTATGTGAAAAACATCTTGTCTGTATAACAGACAACATATTTGTAAAACGTAAGAATGTGAAAAACATCTTGTCTGTATAACAGAGAACATACATATTTATGAAACGTAAGTATGTGAAAAACATCTTGTCTGTATAACAGACAACATATTTGTAAAACGTAAGAATGTGAAAAACATCTTGTCTGTATAACAGACAACATATTTGTAAAACGTAAATATGTGAAAAACATCTTGTCTGTATCACAGACAACATACTTGTAAAACGTAAGTATGTGAAAAACATCTTGTCTGTATAACAGACAACATACTTGTAAAAAGTATATCAAAGGTAGGTATATCATAGGTGTATAAAAGTTTTGTCTGTATAACAGACACACTTGTAAATGACGAAACAATACAATATAACGTGGTATAATAGGGCTCCAGGCGAAGGTCCACATATAAAAACTTAACGCGCCACTGGTGATACCCCATGGGTGGTGTGGAAAATCACCACTTATTATTTTATAATTTAAAAATTGCCGTAAACGTATGTGTAGTATACATTTGTATATCGTTTGTGTGTATAAATATATACATATAGAAAGAAAGTTTAATGTATAATTATAATTATATATTAATTCAGATTAATTGTATATTAAGTAAAAGAGTAAGAGAGTAAAAGACGAGAAAATACTATCTTCTGTCTCCTTTCTATCGAGCGGGCAATGAAGGCGACGGGCGACGCTGCTTATTTCTCGATATCTCGATATGAGTCACAGCGTTGAGTGTTTGTCTCTTACAGCTCTTTATATTATATATTTTTACGTACAAAAAATCAAACTATATAATATTTAAAAACGATATATACATAGGTATATATATATATATATATATATATATATATATATATATATATATATATACAGGGTGATTCTGAACAGACGTTTGTCTTTAAAAAGATAAATTGTCGAGTCTATTCTAAGACGATTTTCCCTTTACCAAAATTGTCTACGAGGCTTAGTTTTTAAATTATTAAATAAAATAGTTCGCGAATTACGGAACGAGTACAAGAGGTAGACAGGGACGGTGCAACTCACCGTCCGATACAGGCGATCATGTGGGGCGCGCGACGCGATCAGCTGATTGCTGCACACGATGAGTGTAACAATCAGTGTGTGTGTGTGTGTGTGGGGTGTATTTATGCACGCGTATCCACACATGCACCGTACTCTCTCTCTTTCTCTCTCTTTCTCTCTCTCTTTCTCCCTCTTTCTCTCTCACTCTCTCACTCACTCACTCACTCACTCACTCACTTATTCTTACCTTAATAATGAGATTCTTCATACTGCTGATAAATAGCAGTGCCCAGTGTGTTGCACGATAATAATCGTCGTCGACGAGACGTCGTTTCTTCAACACGCAGTCTGACACAAATAAGCGAAGTTTTTTCTTTCATCACTTTCGACACTTTTACAAATTTACTCGCGCACTTAATTACTCACGATTGATAAAAGGAGGAATTTACCAACGGTTACGGTACGAATTTAATAAACGGTTAACGTTTAAAAAAACGTTTAAAAAAAATGTTATTGTTAATTGCAAATTACATTTTTTCTTTCGAAACAATTATGTGTTTTCTTTACACCAATTGATTCCTCTCATTATTTTGTACATAAAAGTATTAAGGTAAGATAATCGAAAAATGAATATTTTACAAGATATTTTACGGTTTATGTAAAATTAAGAAATTATTTTAAGCTTCATAACTCAAGAAGTACTTAACAAAAAGGTACTTAATTATAGTGTTTTGGAAAGCTCTCGAAATAAGCTACAAGAATATGCAATGAAAAATAGTAGGTTCCATTTAAGAAATTGAAGGTGACCTTTATGTGACCTTCAAATGACTATCCAAGGTCAAATTTTTGCCACCATCTTCTGTCCCCCTCGAAGTCAAGCAACTTTTATTTGAAACATTTTGTTGTACATTCAAAAATAAAAAAGTTATTGGGGTGGGTAACTTAAGATGGCTCACCCTGTATATACTATAATATATTAAGTATACAGAGTGATTCAGAACAAACGTTTGTCTTTAAAAAAATAAATTGTCGAGTATTCTAAGACGATTTTCCCTTTACCAAAATTGTCTACGAGGCTTAGTTTTTAAATTATTAAATAAAATAGTTTGCGAATTACGGAACGAGTACAAGAGGTAGACAGGGACGGCGCAACTCACCGTCCGATACAGGCGATCATGTGGGGCGCTCGCCGCGATCAGCTGATTGCTGCACACGATGAGTGTAACAATCAGTGTGTGTGTGTGTGCGTGTGCGTACGTGCGTGCGTGTGCGTGCGTGCGTGTGTGTGTGTGTGTGTGTGTGTGTGGGTGTATTTATGCACGCGTATCCACACATGCACCGTACTCTCTCTCTTTCTCTCTCTCTCTCTTTTTCTCCCTCTTTCTCTCTCACTCTCTCACTCACTCACTCACTCACTCACTTATTCTTACCTTAATAATGAGATTCTTCATACTGCTGATAAATAGCAGTGTCCAGTGTGTTGCACATACACGCGTAATGCTACACGTTTATGTTTGGCAGCGCTAGAGGCGCTAGTGCTAACCTGACCTGCTTGTCGTCGGTCGTCGCGTCGCGCGCTTTGCATCGAGTATCGCGTTCTGTTAACGCGTTTCTTTAATCGAGTGTGTAATTAATAATTAAATGCGTTAACCGTTTATTAAATTCGTACCGTAACCGTTGGTAAATTCCTCCTTTTATCAATCGTGAGTGATTAAGTGCGCGAGTAAATTTGTAAAAGTGTCGAAAGTGATGAAAGAAAAAACTTCGCTTATTTGACGATGTGTCAGACTGCGTGTTGAAGAAACGACGTCTCGTCGACGACGATTATTATCGTGCAACACACTGGGCACTGCTATTTATCAGCAGTATGAAGAATCTCATTATTAAGGTAAGAATAAGTGAGTGAGTGAGTGAGTGAGAGAGTGAGAGAGAAAGAGGGAGAGAGAGAGAGAGAGAGAGAGAAAGAGAGAGAGTACGGTGCATGTGTGGATACGCGTGCATAAATACACCACACACACACACACACACACACACACACTGATTGTTACACTCATCGTGTGCAGCAATCAGCTGATCGCGTCGAGCGCCCCACATGATCGCCTGTATCGGACGGTGAGTTGCGCCGTCCCTGTCTACCTCTTGTACTCGTTCCGTAATTCGCAAACTATTTTATTTAATATTTAACTATTTTATTTTATTTAATAATTTAAAAATTAAGTCTCGTAGATAATTTTGGTAAAGGGAAAATCGTTTTAGAATAGACTCGACAATTTATTTTTTTAAAAAGGTAACTAAAATTCCGGGTCAGTGAACCGAGATCGCGTATCTCTATGGCGACAAACAAAAAAAACAGCACCTATATATTATTTTGGCAAAGATGGAAAAAACTGTGAAAATAACATATGGATCAAGTGCAAGATTTATTGACAATAGACAAACGTTTCTACCCCATTCGGGTTCTCTTCAGTGAAAAAAAGTATTAATAAATTAATTGACGAAAACGCAAACCTTCCTTGACTCCTTCTGTTTGTTATTTTTACAAATTTCCCACGGTAATTTTCAGGACCATAAACATATTAATGACTCGCTACATCTGACTAACTAAATACTTGGATTCCGCCATGCTTTTATATCGAGGAACGATCTTTTTTAGAGACACGTCAACGCCTAAGATGAGTGTCATGTTTGCACATGTACACTGATTGGTTTTGGTCTCTTTTGCGTACACAGACTCGTCACTGTCTTTTATGCGTTCCAATACCTTTATATACCGGCAACTCCATAATTGTTAATTTACAAGTTGTCATAAATAATTTTTGAGCGTCATGTCTGCACACGTGCACAGACATAAATTAATCTTCGTTGCGCAATGACACTTTTATTTTATTTTTATTTTTGCGACTTTTACATGCTAATAATGTTTTGTACCACTCGACTCTTTTGTTTGCGTTTTCGTCAATTAATTTATTAATACTTTTTTTCACTGAAGAGAACCCGAATGGGGTAGAAACGTTTGTCTATTGTCAATAAATCTTGCACTTGATCCATGTTATTTTCAGTTTTTTCCATCTTTGCCAAAATAATATATAGGTGCTGTTTCTTTTGTTTGTCGCCACAAGATACGCGATCTCGGTTCACTGACCCGGAATTTTAGTTACCTTTTTATTATTTGTTATACATTGAACCTTAAACTATTTATTCGTTTTTTAATTTGTTTATTTTTTTAAAGACAAGCGTTTGTTCTGAATCACACTGTATACTAAGAATGCTCTAATGTCCGCCTATTTTGGTTGATAGCACAAATACTGAGAATATCTTGTAGTATATACCAGATATCTATAGAATGTTAACGGTATATCTCTTGTATGTATATATGTATATACAGGGTGTTCCAAAAGTCCCGGAGCGGTCGAATATTTTATAAACTATGCACTTTAGAAAGAAATGTTTCAGACAAAAGTTGTATGGCTTGAAGGGGGCCATAAGATGGTGTTATTGGTTTGACCTTGAAAAGTCGTTTGAAGGTCACGTGAAGGTCACCTTCAATTTCTTAAATGGAACCCTTTATTTTTTATTACTTATTATTGTAGCTTATCTCGAGAGCTTTCCAAAACATCATAATAAGTAGTATTTCTTTATTTAGTACTTTTCGAGTTATGAGGCTTGAAATAATTTCTTTCTTCTCTAGTTTTACATAAACCATAAAATATCTACTAAAATATTCATTTTTCGATTATCTTACCTGAATACTTTTATGTACAAAATAATGAGGGAAATCAATTGATGTAAAAAAAAAACATAGTTGTTTCGAAGAAAAAGTATGTAATTTGCAATTAACAATTACATATTTTTTCTTAAAAATAACTATGTATTTTCTTTATACCAATTGATTCCTCTCATTATTTTGTACATAAAGGTATTAAGGTAAGATAATCGAAAAATGAATATTTTACTAGATATTTTATGGTTTATGTAAAATTAAGAAATTATTTCAAGCCTCATAACTCGAAAAGTACTCAATGGGTGCATCCAGAAGCACAACCGCTCACTGAGCGGCTAAGTAGCAATCGAATGTGATTGGTCAATACAAACATAGAAACCAATCACATTCAATTGCTACTTAGCCGCTCAGTGAGCGGTTGTGCTTCTGGATGCACCCAATGAAGAAATACTTCATTATAGTATTTTGGAAAGCTCTCGAGATAAGCTACAAGAATAAGTAACAAAAAATAGGGGGTTCCATTTAAGAAATTGAAGGTGACCTTCACGTGACCTTCAAACGACTTTTCAAGGTCGAATCAGTGACACCATCTTATGGCCTCCTTCAAGCCATACAACTTTTGTCTGAAACATTTCTTTCTAAAGTGCATAGTTTATGAAGTATTCGACCGTTCCGGGACTTTTGAGACACCCTGTATAATATCATGTGCTGTGTGGGTATATTTATACAGGGTGTATCTGAAATGATGCACTAAATTTTAGGAGCGTATTCTAGAGGTCAAAATAAGACTTTTTTTTCTTATGAACATGGGTCCGCAAATGAACCCCCATCCGAACTAAAGTTCGAAAATGTGTGAAATTGACTAAACACCCGCAACGCAAATTTATTTATCTTTCAAGAGAGGGTGATAGGTAACGTCAAAACCAAGGTCAAACAATTTTTTTCTGAAATACAGCCAATTTTCAATTTTTTCCCCAAACTTTAGGGGCCTCTAGCTCGGAGGGAGGTTCATTTGCAGACCCATGTTTATAAGAAAAAAAAGTCTTATTTTGACCTCTAGAATACGCTCCTAAAGTTTAGTGCATCATTTCAGATTCACCCTGTATAGTATATCATATAGTATTCATATATGTATAATAGAAATACTTCTAATAAATGCAGTAAACGCACACACACTATTTCTCATTTTAATTTCAAATAATCTGTTTAGTATTCTGAATCCCAACAAGGAATACAGATTACTAAACGAATGAAAAATTTTAAATTGTCAATTTATTATAAATTAAACTGACTGAGAAGAAAAAAGAAGAAACTTTGGAACTCATGTTAGTACCAGTCCTTTATGTCATTTCATCAAAAATTAAGTACGAATTTGGTGGCGCGCGTAGCGGCAAAATGAAGAAACACATGCAATATTATAGAATATATCCTGAAAATATACGAGAAAGAATATACTAATACGAGATATTCAAAGTATATTCTGAGAATATATGAAAAATAATATACAACAAGAGATGTTATGAGGATATTCTCAGTATATTACATTTGTAATGTGTATATATATATATATATATATATATATATATATATACACTCAGTCCAAAAAAAGCGGTACACTTAAAATTTGGAAAAAAATCACTAAATTTCAAATGACGATAACTTCGTAAATAATAAAGATAGAAAGGTCCATAGAAAATGAAAATGAAGCTTGGAATCTCCACTTTACGAATCGATTCATTTCAATGTTGCGAGATAAATTTATTTAAAATGGCGGATGACAAAGCAAGAGCATGCGAAATTGAAAAATAATGGTGCGAGTTTGCCATGGCACATGGCGTGAGTCAAACGTCGCAACTCAATGGGATAAAAAGCATATGATAGTACAGTTTCTTCTGTAAAATGCTTTTTTATTCATCTCGATACGATGATTTTTCGCCGAGACATTCGCATTTGAGTAAGAAAGCAGCTTTTTACGTTAAATGCGAATAACTCTCCAAAAAATCATTTTATCGAGATGAACAAAAAAGCATTTTAAAGAGGAGACTGTACTATCATATGCTTTTGATTTCATTGAGCTGTGACATTAAACTCGCGCCATGTGCCATGGCGAACTCGGACCATTATTTTTCAATTTTGCATGCTCTTGTTTTGTCATCCGCCATTTTGAAAAAAATTGTACAAAATTGCGATATAAAATTTCGAAAACTGGAAATCCGAACCTTTAAAATGCTTTCCGTAAAATCCTGCTAACTGTATTAGGTGCTGAGATATTCAATTTTGAATTTTTAACAACGCCGAATTGCAAGAATAAAAATTCCGTGGTTCGCTAGCACCGCGATATTTTAAGACTCCAAACTGTTCTCGTGGTTATATGCGTTATGCGTGTTAGTGAGTGTGCGTGCGTGCGTTTACGTCACTCTTTGTGCGTGCATGGGTGTGCGTGTGCGTGTGTGTGCGTGCGTGCGTGTGTGTGTGTGTGTTCACCCCAAGGATAAGGACCCCGTGGCTCGTCAGCTCCACGGTATTTCATGACTCCAAACCCTCCTTGTGGCGTGTGCGCGCGCGTGTGTGTGTGCGTGCGTGTGTGTAAGAGAGAGAGAGAGAGGGGGGAGAGAGAGAGAGAACACTGTATTAGTAATGTGTGTGACCACCTCTTGCACGAATTACCTCCTCCATGCGACGAGGCATACTCCTTATGAGTGTTTGAATTTCGGCCTGCGTAATGTTAGCCCATTCAGTTTCAAGAACTCTTCGAAGTTCTGGCAATGATTGTGGGGCAGGTACATGATTGCGTACTTTTCTGCCGAAATTGTCCCAAAGTTGTTCAATGGGATTTAAGTCTGGACTCATGGCTGGCCATTCGAGTAAATTTATACCAACTTCCCTGCAGAAATTCAATACTCTTCTTGCAACGTGTGGTCGTGCATTATCTTGCATGAATATGAAACCCTCTCCGATGAAGGGCGCATACGGAATAACGTAGGGTATCAGTACTTCCTCTACGTATACATCTGCATTCATGTTTTGCTCGAAAAAATGTAAATCCGTATGAGCATTGGCAGATATTCCTGCGCAAACCATGACAGAGCCTCCGTTGTAGCTGTGTCGTTCACTCACCGAATCAAGAAGGACGCTCCGAGTAAAAAGTTGTAATAAAGAAAGATTTCCTTTTCTATTCATTCATATCGCCAAAAAGGTATGTACCATACAGAAGTTACAGGTTAAAATGGTAGCTTTTTGCTAGATTAATTTTAAGTGCAGGACACACTCAGAAAAGACATACAATCACCTACGCATACACAGAGTGACGTAAACGCACACGCACGTACGCACGCACACACACTCATTAATACACATACGCACACAACCACGAGAAGTAAAATTAAGTCATGATTCGTTCAAGTTGCTTCTTGTGCTTTTGCTTTTTCCTTGGTCCTATTTCTTCAAGCTTGCGAATTCGAATTTTTTATTCTTTCGCGAATTGCTATTGAAATCTTAAATGCACATAAATTTAGCCTCTTCCCGTTTGAAAGTTTGTTGCCATTTTGCTTTTTCGTCCGAACACGAACAGTAAACAACAATTAATCTTTCCCCATTCAAATTGGTCGATTATGGCGACGATTACTCCTGAAGTCATTGCTCAAGTTGTGGCGTTAATTGAAGATGGGAGAAGTCGCAGATACGTTGCTCAGTCACTTGATTTATCGGTGTCAGCCGTGCAACGTGCTTACACTAGGTGTCTAGAGACGAGCGGGATCCGTTAGCGCACGGTGCGATAGCGCACCAACCAGATAGCACACGAAAATTGACACAATTCCCGATAGCGCACCAACCCGATAGCCCACGTCCCGATAGCACACAAAGTAAATCGCGCACAATCCCGATAGCACACCAATGAGAAAGTACACGCACAGACTGCACCCCCGCCCCCACCCCTCCCCCGCCACCCCGCCCACCACCCTGTTGCAAACCCATGTGGAACCTTGTGTGCTATCGGGACGTGTGCTATCGGGTTGGTGCGCTATCGCACCGTGCGCTAACGGGACCCTCCCTCTAGAGACCAATTCTTTCCAGCAAAGACCCTGTTCGGGACGTCCCCGTATTACCGATGAAAACGATGACCGATTTATTGTTTTAAATTCGCTAAGAGATCGTTATCAAACAGCTGTTCAAATTCGAAGCAGTTTAAGGGACGTCCGCAACAATAACATATGCGTTAACACTGTTCGGAATCGATTGAGAGAAAACGGCCTTATTGCACGAAGGCCAGCAGCTGTACCTTCGCTTACGCGTGACCATCGCGTAGTTCGGCTCAATTTTGCAGTCAATTATAGACATTGGACGTACGCAGATTGGCGTAACGTTCTCTTTAGCGACGAATCTCGTTTTGCTCTATTCTCTCCAGATGGGCGAGAACGGGTTTACCGTCGAGTTGGAGAACGCTTTGCAGATTGTACGGTGAGTGAACGACACAGCTACAACGGAGGCTCTGTCATGGTTTGGGCAGGAATATCTGCCAATGCTCATACGGATTTACATTTTTTCGAGCAAAACATGAATGCAGATGTATACGTAGAGGAAGTACTGATACCCTACGTTATTCCGTATGCGCCCTTCATCGGAGAGGGTTTCATATTCATGCAAGATAATGCACGACCACACGTTGCAAGAAGAGTATTGAATTTCTGCAGGGAAGTTGGTATAAATTTACTCGAATGGCCAGCCATGAGTCCAGACTTAAATCCCATTGAACAACTTTGGGACAATTTCGGCAGAAAAGTACGCAATCATGTACCTGCCCCACAATCATTGCCAGAACTTCGAAGAGTTCTTGAAACTGAATGGGCTAACATTACGCAGGCCGAAATTCAAACACTCATAAGGAGTATGCCTCGTCGCATGGAGGAGGTAATTCGTGCAAGAGGTGGTCACACACATTACTAATACAGTGTTCTCTCTCTCTCTCCCCCCCCTCTCTCTCTCTCTTACACACACGCACGCACACACACACGCGCGCGCACACGCCACAAGGAGGGTTTGGAGTCATGAAATACCGTGGAGCTGACGAGCCACGGGGTCCTTATCCTTGGGGTGAACACACACACACACACGCACGCACGCACACACACGCACACGCACACCCATGCACGCACAAAGAGTGACGTAAACGCACGCACGCACACTCACTAACACGCATAACGCATATAACCACGAGAACAGTTTGGAGTCTTAAAATATCGCGGTGCTAGCGAACCACGGAATTTTTATTCTTGCAATTCGGCGTTGTTAAAAATTCAAAATTGAATATCTCAGCACCTAATACAGTTAGCAGGATTTTACGGAAAGCATTTTAAAGGTTCGGATTTCCAGTTTTCGAAATTTTATATCGCAATTTTGTACAATTTTTTTCAAAATGGCGGATGACAAAACAAGAGCATGCAAAATTGAAAAATAATGGTCCGAGTTCGCCATGGCACATGGCGCGAGTTTAATGTCACAGCTCAATGAAATCAAAAGCATATGATAGTACAGTCTCCTCTTTAAAATGCTTTTTTGTTCATCTCGATAAAATGATTTTTTGGAGAGTTATTCGCATTTAACGTAAAAAGCTGCTTTCTTACTCAAATGCGAATGCTCGGCGAAAAATCATCGTATCGAGATGAATAAAAAAGCATTTTACAGAAGAAACTGTACTATCATATGCTTTTTATCCCATTGAGTTGCGACGTTTGACTCACGCCATGTGCCATGGCAAACTCGCACCATTATTTTTCAATTTCGCATGCTCTTGCTTTGTCATCCGCCATTTTAAATAAATTTATCTCGCAACATTGAAATGAATCGATTCGTAAAGTGGAGATTCCAAGCTTCATTTTCATTTTCTATGGACCTTTCTATCTTTATTATTTACGAAGTTATCGTCATTTGAAATTTAGTGATTTTTTTCCAAATTTTAAGTGTACCGCTTTTTTTGGACTGAGTGTATATATATATATATATATATATACACATTACAAATGTAATATACTGAGAATATCCTCATAACATCTCTTGTTGTATATTATTTTTCATATATTCTCAGAATATACTTTGAATATCTCGTATTAGTATATTCTTTCTCGTATATTTTCAGGATATATTCTATAATATTGCATGTGTTTCTTCATTTTGCCGCTACGCGCGCCACCAAATTCGTACTTAATTTTTGATGAAATGACATAAAGGACTGGTACTAACATGAGTTCCAAAGTTTCTTCTTTTTTCTTCTCAGTCAGTTTAATTTATAATAAATTGACAATTTAAAATTTTTCATTCGTTTAGTAATCTGTATTCCTTGTTGGGATTCAGAATACTAAACAGATTATTTGAAATTAAAATGAGAAATAGTGTGTGTGCGTTTACTGCATTTATTAGAAGTATTTCTATTATACATATATGAATACTATATGATATACTATATATAATGTGCATGTATGTATGTTTGTGCAGAAATATGTGATGATATTACGTTTTGCTTGTTTTTGTCTATCTATATTTTATACGTGTACTTATATAGAAATATTTTTATTATTTTATTGTTTATGTATATATACATATATTTAATATGCATGTACATATGTGTGTGCGTTTGTAATGTTAATATTATGTTTTGTCTGTTTTTATGTCTATTTGTATGTTTTATGCGTGTATTTATATATAAAAAATATTCTTAATTAGTCTTTAATCTTTTTTTGTCTATGTATAGATTGTTAAACTAAATTAAAATATTTTACATTATTTGGATTTACGTGTTCTCCGTAGCGAATTTGAATAGCAGCGTACCAGCATAGAGAAGCAGACAAATGAAATTGGCAAGAATGACAGAAATGAACTTTTCATCGCATAAAATAATGTATTGAATTTTGTATGTGTTAGTAATATATATTTTATTATTATATGAGAACTTTCTTCTATTTTCTTACTTCTTTTCATTTATACTGAAGTGGATCGAGTAGCTGAGGTACAAATAAATAAAGGAGTTAGGAGGAAAGGAGAAAATATATTTAATACTATTTTAATTTTATAGATATAAGTTTAATATTAATATTGCAATTTATATGTAATTAGGTATAATTTAATAATACTACTATTTAATTTATTAGATTTGTAATATGTAGATAAATCTATAATATATATACAGAGTGTTCCATTTTAAATAATACGCTCAAATATCTGCGAAACGGTGCGTTAAATAAAAAAATGTTTTAAACAAAAGTATGGCTTGAAGGGAGCCATCAGATGGTGGCAATGATTTGACCTTGGAGAGTCCTTTGAAGGTCACGTGAAGGTCACCGTCAATTTCTTAAATGGAACCCCTTTTTTTTATTGCATATTCTTGTAGCTTATTTTGAGAGCTTTCCAAAACACTATAATAAAGTATTTCTTTATTGAGTACTTTTCGAGTTATGAGGCTTGAAATAATTTCTTAATTTTACATAAACCGTAAAATATCTTGTAAAATATTCATTTTTCGATTATCTTACCTTAATACCTTTATGTACAAAATAATGGGAGGAATCAATTGGTGTAAAGAAAAAACATAATCGTTTCGGAAAAAAAAAATGTAATTAATTGCAAATTACATTTTTTCTTTCGAAACAATTATGTGTTTTCTTTACACCAATTGATCAGTGTTCCGATTATTTAAAATTAAAATTTTTTTAATTTATATTCTTTTTAATTTTTAATTTTTAAAAAAATTTGTTCTTTTATTTTATTTTTGTAGAAGATTTAAAAATTATTGACGTAATCTTTCATTTTTCTTAATTTTTAATTTTTAAATAAGTTTTTTAATCTTATTTTAATTTTCTAGAAAATTTAAAAATCATTTGACGTAGTCTTTTATTTTAAAAAATTGATTCAACTCTAACAAAAATGTTCTTCTTTATGACAAAAATGTAATAGATTTTAAACGGAACTTCTACTTATTTGTCAGCAGCGGATTATATAAAAGCACATATGTATAAAATTTAATAACACTAACAAAGTTAAAGTGAAATTGCACCCCAACTTGACGCAATTTTTATATCAGTACTTTTTGTAAATAAAGGTAGCTAGTTTTTGTGATAGCTATTTTTTGTGAGATGGTTTTTAGATGAACTCGACGCTTTTTCTTTACCTTTTTTTAAAAGGTATTTTTTTAGGGTTCAACTTACATTAACAACTATACATTATATATACGCAAATATAAAGTAGTAATTCAGTTTTAAAGACAATTGGGAGAAAACTATCTTTACATATCTTTTTTCTTCTTGTATATGTATTACATTTGTATTACATTTTTTAATAAAAAATAAATGTTTATTAGCACACGTCAAATATAACAGACTTATTAGCTAACAGAAAATTATATATTGTACATTACTCTCTATAAAATAACATTTGTTTCGTTAATTGATGTCTTTTTCGTATAGGTTTTAAGATCTCTTCTAAATAAAACTTAGAATAAGAATGGAGTCTAATTTTAATAAATCTAGAACTTATTGCAATTATAAGACTAATTTTATGTGGCATATCCAAAATACCGACATTATCACATTCTAAGTTTGGAAATATAGATGAATCAAGAGCTAAATTATTTTTAACTCTACTTATTACTTTTAAATCTAATTGCTTAACAGATAGTTCTAAGTAACCGTCGGTTACAATATCTAATTGTTTTTCTGTTTCTAAACAGATTTTATAGACAGAAATGGATGGCCTAATTAAACCACCATTATTCGAAAAATCTAAAAATTTTGCAAATGTTTCAATATTTGCATAGTTATGTTCATTATCAGGTTTTTTTAAACTAAGTGCACATGTATAACAATTAATATTTAATTTTTTTACTACATATCCGCTTAAATAGTACATTATGTATTCATTTAATATTTTCATTGATGAATGCAGTGGTAATGAACCACGTATACATTCCTCTTCGCTTTCATAGTTATTAATGAAATCATTAAATATGGATTGATTGTTTTTTCTCCAATGAAATTGAAATATGGAGTCTGATAAATTCGTATCAAATTTAATACAGTTAGCATTTGTAGAGTGTCTAATATCGTTGCGAAGTAATAATTGTCGCATAGCATTTTTAAATTGAAATGCGTTAGGATTATTATTATGGCCATGGCGACTTCTTATTTTCGAAAATAATAGTTCAAGATGATCCTGTGAAAATTTGTAACTTAATATGTATTTATATGATTTATTTTCTTGAAACAAATCTTCAGCCACGTCCAAAACTGATTTAGTAGCTATGGCAAAACCATAAATAAAAGTTTTTCTCCCACTTTTATATAATGGTTTTCCCTCTTTACTTTTTAACAAGAATAAATATTTTATATATTCTTGAACCATATTTTTCAAGCATGGTAAATCATTTTGAAAAATTGGTTTTTTATATCCTTTTCCAAAAGGATTTCTTGAATTCAAAAAATGAAATAATTTATCGATTATTCGAATAAATTTTACTGTACTATCACTATTTCTAAATTGATCAAATTCTTCTTTAAGAAATTGAATTGCATTTGCCACGGACGAACTTAAAGTATGAGCTGCAAATTTAACTTTCATTTTATTTTGTCTCCACTGTACACATTGACTACTTAATCGATTTTTAAGTTTGAAAGTTAATTTATTTTGCAAAATATGTAGTTCAGTTATATATTGCCATTTGATTGAACCTTCATTCTCAATTTTAAATTCTTTATAATCAGCGATAGCGTTTCGCGCTAATTTTAACATATGACAAGGATCCAGCAACACTCGTACATTATACTTCATTGTAACATGAGGAAAAAAATTATTTATATTTTTATAATCTGTCAAAAATACTTGCACCTAAAATTTTTAGAGCATTACAATTACTACTGTCACCATCACATGTAACTGCTCGTATTCTTAATCCTGCTTCCGCAGTTAATATAAGAGCAGTTTTTATTAATTCTGCCAATGTCATTGCAGACATACCATGTTTAAAAAAATAAGCAATAGGCCACTTCCAGACACCTTTTAAAGAAATCAGCATAAAGACGAGTGCTTCTGTAGCCTCTGTATCCTTATTTTCTAAATTAATATTGTTACCGTAATCACAAAAACCATTATATTTATGCTCTTTTTGGTTCCATATTAGTTGCTGTCGTATAGCCATACTGTCGAATACATACATACATACATTAAAAAAGATTGTCATGTTAATAAATTAGTAAATATTGTAAGAATTAACGTAAAATTGCTTATTCATTAATATAGTAAAATATTTTGACTTACTGAGAACCCCAATAGCCAAGTCTGCTAAAGCAGATCTTGTCAGGTAATCTGTTACAAATTTTTGTCGACAGAAAGATTACAGAATTGATGCAGGTTCTGATATATCATATAATGTCGGCAGAATGTCAACAGAAATATAACAAAATCTGTTCACATAACTGGACAACAGATTATCAACAGAAAACGAGCAGAACTTGTTGATATAATTAACGGCACATTGATGGCAGAAATTGAACAGGATCTGTGTGGCGAAATTTGATGTCAGATTGCCTGTAGAAATCGAGCAGGATTTGCGCACACAATATCTGATAGCAGATTGACGGCAGAAGCAGAACAGAGTTTGCATGATTCGATTGTTCCTTCGTTTACCGCTATGTGATATACTTTCTCGCAATCAAATCTCTGTCAAAAATATATATATAGTCGCGATTATTAATAAAAAATCAAAAATATAGTAACTATTTCTATCACTTTAATTTCTGACATCTGATACAAGCAGATGAGATTCAGAATATTAAACTGATTGGAATCAATAGGATAAATGGTAAATTATTCATTTACTGCCTATTTGAAGCATAAAGCAAGAATTTAATTCTAAATAAATTATATTTCGTTTTATAAATTAAATTACTTTTACTTTATTATTAATTTAATTAAATTGAACTAGTCCTTCGTTATGTGAGAATAATTACAATATAACATATATTATTATACATTATGTCATATCAGAAAAAATTGTAATTAACCGATAACTCACCGATAATACTCTTATTTAGCACCTGTAATAATCAATTTTATTGCATTTATATAACATTAATATAAGTAAGCCCAAATCTTGTTCGGTTTCTGCTGTCAATTTGCCATCCGATTGCGTGCGCAGATCCTGCTCGATTTCTGCCGACAATCTGTTGTCAGATTATGTTTACAGATTCTGCTCGGTTTTTGCCGCCAATCGAGCGTCAAGTCATGTTAACAGATCCTGCTGGATTTCTGCTATCAATCTGCTGTCAGATTCTGTGAGCAGGCTCTGTCAGCAGAATATAAGCTGAATGAGGACGCAGTTGATGTCAGTCTGCTGATATACTTTGATTAAATCTGTTACCAGTCTGCCAACATACTGCTAACATTTTGCTAACGGGGAAATTTGATTAAGTTTAAAATAGTCTGCATTTCGTTATTCAATATTACACAATCATAGACATAGATAGTATAAAATAAATATTATATATCTATCATTCCAATACGGAAAATCTATATTTAATGTAAATTATATATTTTGAGTAATGACAGTGAATAGCAAAATGCAGGAAGAATAGAAATACAGAATAAGCAAACCATGCTAACCTACAGTACTTATATGCTTTAGGGGAATGATAATGCAACGTTATGGCAAACCGTTTTACCTCTTCAGAATAGCGTCGGCCTTGACAAGATTTATTCTTATTTCTTTTTTCATTTTGTAATAAAGGAACAAGTAAATCACCAAACTCTCCGACAAAAACAGTACGTGAAATCCACGTTATTACCACGTAGATTAATATCGTTGAATCCACGTGGATATTCGAGTGGATAATCCGCTCAAAAACGGTACTAGAGTCTACGTGGAATCTATGTGAAAATTTCATGAACTTTCGAGACATATTACTTTTTTCATTTTTGATAAGTGAATATCTTGGACATTTATAAAAGTATATAAATACACTCGGCCATAAGAATAATTTTATTTTTATTTATATTTTATTTTTAATATACGCAATAAATAGGCTATCTCCCATTTATCCGTTTAATTTCAAATAATCTGTTCCATATTCTGAATCCCAACAAGCGATCCAGATTATTAAACAAATTATTTTAAATTAAATCAGTTTATTAAATTAAACTGACTAAAGGACCGTCTACAATAAAAATAATATCGGTGGAGTGGACGGTGGAGTAAGGCGTAAGACTAGGAGTAATGCAAAATGGAAAAGAACCATTCGCTTACGCCTTACTTCACCGTCCACTCCACCAATATTACTTCCATCGTAGACGGTCCTTAAAAGAAAAAATAAACTTCGGACCGTGTTAGTATCAGTTCTTTATATACACTTTATGACGAAAAGTTGAATACGAGTTAGCTAATTTGATGCAGCGCCGCATAACGGCAAAGCGAGGAAGCATATTCTATATACATATGTACTATTACATATTTAGAAACATACAGATATAATCTTTTTTTAGCAAATTTTTTTATCTTTCTGAAAGATTTAAGAAATATTGCAAATACAATATTATATAAAATATAAATATAAATATAAATATTATAATATTATAATATAAATATTATAAATATTATAAAAAACATGATGCAGGTATATTTCTGAAATATTTCAGATACAAAATTACAATTGAAAAATTTTAATAAAATATCTTTTAACATTACAATATTACCGAGTCGTTGAATGATTAATCATAATTTCAATAGAAATATCCACATGAAATCTACATTGATATTTCGAGAATAAAGTACCTCGATGTAATAATGAAAAAAGAAAGTTGTATCCACGTAGATAATTCGTGGATAAATCTGCATCCACGTAAGCCACGTAAAATACGTGGATTCGACAAGGATGTGACGTAACTGTTTTTGTTGGGTCATTACTCAATTTAAAAGCATCGTTTTCTGCCAAAATATTTTTGTCTTGTAAAGTTTTAAATAATGTTTTTAAATTTTTAATATTTTTCTCTTTACGTTGTATGCTTTTAGTTAAAGCTCTATTGTGCTTCTTCTTTGATTCCAAGCTTTGTTTTAATGCAGCTTCTTTATTATTAATAATAATATTAAACATGCTAGCTTGTTGCTCTAATCGTTCTTCCTGTAATATTTTTTGATCTATTATTTTCTGTTTCAACATTTCATTCTCTGCAGATAACCTCACAATTTAAACCTGTAACATTAAAAATAATTAAATAGTTATAAATTTATATACACTGGAAAAATTACTTTTAATTGAAGAATGTATACATACATTTTGATATCATAGAAGTAATATCATTTTGTTCCTTATCAATGGGCTGCTCACTTTGGTCAACTTGTTGCTCATCAATGAGCATAACATCATCTTGCTCAACTTGTTACTCATCAATGAGCATAACATCATTTTGTTCAACTTGTTGCTCATCAATAAACATGACATTATTTTGGTTAGCTTCTTCATTAATGGGCTTATCATTTTTGTTCATCAATGAGCATGACATTAGTTTGCTTATGTTAGCTTCTTCTTCATCAATGAGCTTATCATTTTGTTCTTCATTAATGTGTGTGTGTGAGGGTGTGTCATTTTTATCATCTGTGATAAATACATATATTTTTTTCATATTGTTCATTATGTAACATATATTTTTTAAACTTTCAGTAAATAATGAGTAAAAAATATTCATACTTAAAATAATGTTACTTACATTTGTTGATTTTATTTCCTTTATCTTGTAGCATTTGGATCATGTTTTTATGAACATGTGTTGGAAATACATCAGGTTTCAGAAATTTTCTATTTACATGCTTTGTATGAGTAAAATAATCATTATCTATAAAATGTAAACTGCATACTTGTGCATTCGAAACCAAATCATCAATTCCAGTGGCCGCAATCCAATATTTAAAATAATTTTCATTTTTAGGTGGAAATCTAAAATTATATTATTAGAATATACAGGGTGACCCATTTTAACTTAGGCAGCCAAATAACTCGAAAACTAAGCCCAGCAAACAAAAATGTTTCAGACAAAAGTTGTATGGTTTCGAGGGGGCCATAAGATGGTACCATTGGTTTGACCTTGAAGAGTCATTTGAAGGTCACGTGAAAGTCACTTCAATTTTTTTAAATGGAACACCCTATATATTTTTGCACATTGTTGTAGCTTATCTCGAGAGCTTTCCAAAACACTATAACTAACTACCTTTTCGTTAAGTACTTTTTGAGTTATGAGGCTTGAAATAATTTCTTAATTTTACATAAACCGTAAAATATTTTGTAAAATATTCATTTTTCGATTATCTTACCTTAATACTTTTATGTACAAAATAATGAAAGGAATCAATTGGTGTAAAGAAAACACATAGTTATTTTTAAGAAAAAATATGGAATTGTTAATTGCAAATTACATATTTTTTCTTCAAAACAACTATGTGTTTTTTTTACACCAATTGATTCCTCTCATTATTTTGTACGTAAAAGTATTAAGGTAAGATAATCGAAAAATGAATATTTTACAAGATATTTTACGGTTTATGTAAAATAAAGAAATTATTTCAAGCCTCATAACTCAAAAAGTACTTAACGAAAAGGTACTTAGTTATAGTGTTTTGGAAAGCTCTCGAGATAAGCTACAAGAATGTGCAAAAATATATAGGGTGTTCTATTTAAAAAAATTGAAGTGACTTTCACGTGACCTTCAAATGACTCTTCAAGGTCAAACCAATGGTACCATCTTATGGCCCCCTCGAAACCATACAACTTTTGTCTGAAACATTTTTGTTTGCTGGGCTTAGTTTTCGAGTTATTTGGCTGCCTAAGTTAAAATGGGTTACCCTGTATATCTACTTTTGAGAGTGTATTATAAAAAAGGTTATACAGGGTGAGCTATTTTAAGTTACCCACCCCAATAACTTTTTTAGTTTTGAATGTACAACAAAATGTTTCAAATAAAAGTTGCTTGACTTCGAGGGGAACAGAAGATGGTGGCAAAAATTTGACCTTGGATAGTCATTTGAAGGTCACATAAAGGTCACCTTCAATTTCTTAAATGGAACCTACTATTTTTCATTGCATATTCTTGTAGCTTATCTCGAGAGCTTTCCAAAACACTTTAATTAAGTACCTTTTCGTTAAGTACTTTTTGAGTTATGAGGCTTGAAATAATTTCTTAATTTTACATAAACCGTAAAATATCTTGTAAAATATTCATTTTTCGATTATCTTACCTTAATACTTTTATGTACAAAATAATGAGAGGAATCAATTGGTGTAAAGAAAACACATAATTGTTTCGAAAAAAAAAATGTAATTGTTAATTGCAAATTACATTTTTTTTCAAAACAATTATGTGTTTTCTTTACACCAATTGATTCCTCTCATTATTTTGTACGTAAAAGTATTAAGTTAAGATAATCGAAAAATGAATATTTTACAAGATATTTTACGGTTTATGTAAAATTAAGAAATTATTTCAAGCCTCATAACTCAAAAAGTACTTAACGAAAAGGTACTTAATTAAAGTGTTTTAGAAAGCTTTCGAGATAAGCTACAAGAATATGCAATGAAAAATAGTAGGTTCCATTTAAGAAATTGAAGATGACCTTTATGTGACCTTCAAATGACTATCCAAGGTCAAATTTTTGCCACCATCTTCTGTCCCCCTCGAAGTCAAGCAACTTTTATTTGAAACATTTTGTTGTACATTCAAAAATAAAAAAGTTATTGGGGTGGGTAACTTAAAATGGCTCACCCTGTATATAACCAGAAGAATTATATATTTACATTGTTATTGGGGAAAGTGTTTAAATTATAAAACTGATTGACTTATATAATAAAACTTCATTAATTATAGATAAATAATTATAATAGATTACATTTACCTATGGAATGTTATCTTGGAATGTTTTTTCCATAGACTTTTACACCCTTTAACGCTACATGCCATAGGCATATTTGTACGAAATATTTAAATCAAGACACCAAGAAACTATTACTACACCAACAAACACGATATCCACAGCTTGTGTCTTGCACTAACAATAAATTGACGCAAAAAGTATAATGAAAATTTAATATATTTACATCACTCAACTAGCTACAGGTGTCCACCATATTGGTTTTCCACCAACGTTACACATGCGCGGCCGCCATATTACATGGTTTTCGGGGACACTTTTTATGTACAAAATCAATGGGAGTTAAGGTACAATTTCATGCAGACGCTCGACGCTCATTTTTAGCGTCAAATCTGGTCACGTGATAGATTTTTAAATTCCCGCGTCGAGAGATAAAAGCTAAACTGTGTTTAGCTTTGACGCTCGACGCTCATTTCAGTCAATCCAGTGGTTAGGCTCGTGGACCTAACATGGTTAGACTATATTTCGCGTCCCTCTGAATTATTAAATATATTATTGTTAAAAATTTACCACAAAGTTATATCGATTCCGGTATTAGTTTAAATATCTATTATAGTAGAGAGCAAGATGGATTCCCAACAGGTAAATATCAATTAAAATTATAGTGGTATCAATGTAACCTCCAAATATGCTTTTTATTACAGAATATTATATTGTTTGTTTCATATACTATCAAAGATGCGCTAAGTGATAAACAAGTCGATAATACGGATACAGACTCCGCAAACGCTCAAACAAACATGGACGCTGGCTGTTTGACGCTATTGCCTCCTCCACAGATAGAGCGTCAAATGTAGTCACGTGACCAGATTTGACGCTAAAAATGAGCGTCGAGCGTCTGCATGAAATTATACCTTAAAGGTGCCTTTTCACGAGTCGCTGAAACCGATTGTTTGAGCGACAAACATGATCACGTGACAACTTTTGTCGCTGAACTATTACAACGGTAATTTTTGTACATGAAAAGGGTAGCAGCGACAAAATTGAAAGTTGAGACAGATTTTGCGTTATTTGTGTAATCAGTTAAGACAGATTTTGCATTTTTTTTTATTTTCTTCATGTTCATCTTCCTCGAATAGATACATCTTTGCATCTTCATGGATTCTTTAAGAATTCTCGGTTCTGTCTGCAAGGTTGTCACAGGTTATGTCTTTCTTGGTACACTAGTACACACAATCACACAGCGCGGCAGTAGTGTTTCACATAGCAATTGAGCTATTGAGCGATAACACTTTTTCTCTCTTTATAGTTGAATCAGTTCAAACTACAAAATTATAACCGCTGGAATACGTGCGACAAATTTGTCGCTTTAATTGCTTATTTTAGCAGCACGTGAAATTGCACCTTTAGCGATCTAGTTATAGTATAGATATCTGTGCATCAAAGGCGCCGACAGGGAGTTGCGCTACTGTATATATTGTGGTCATATTTCGGGACTGCGAAAAATTTCCTGATGCCCTGTATCATCGGTTTTGCCTTTGACTATATACCTATGGATTGCTAATGCCTCACGTTTCCCATTGAAGCAATGCGATCTTAGAGTTCCTCAAGTAAGAGTTAGGACAACGTCCGCCATTAACAGGGAACTGTAGCGCGCGCAATTTGAAAGACTTATATCATTCTATTCTATCATGTACATTCTATTAAATAGAGATTTATATTTCATTTATTTTTTTTTCATTTATATTTCATTTATTGCATTTTATTTGTAAAAATTTTTAAAATTATCTTTCCAAACTATTTTTATATATAAGTTTAGTTTTACATTAAGGTTACCCTAACAGCACATGATATCATTCGAATATTCTATACTCATACTGTAAATATACGTTACAGATGTAATATACTGAGAATAATCTCGTAACATCTCTTGTTGTATATTATTTTTCATATATTCTCAGAATATACTTTACATATCTCGTATTAGTATATTTTTTCTCGTATATTTTTAGGATATTCTATAATATTGCATGTGTTTCCTCATTTTGCCGCTACGCGCGCCCCCAAACTCGTACTTAATTTTTGGTGAAATGGATATAAAGGACTGGTCTAACTCGAGTTCCAAAGTTTCTTCTTTTTTCTTTTTAGTCAGTTTAATTTATAATAAACTGACTTAATTTAAAATTTTTCATTCGTTTAGTAGTTTAGTTGTTCTGAATTCCTTGTGGGGATTCGGAATACTAAAAAGATTATTTAAAATTAAAATGAGAAATAGTGTGTCCGTTTACTGCATTTATTAAAAGTATTTCTATTACATATATGAAATTATATTACAAGATATTCTCAGTATTTACTATTAACCAAAATAGGCGGACATTAGGGCATTCTTAATATATACTTAGTATATCATAGTATGTATCTCGAATGTTCTGAGAATATATGCATTGTACTTTTGCGATATTCTTCGAACATTCTCAGTATCTACTTGTGCTGTTAGGGTAGTTATATCTCAGTTTTAAGTTTATAAATTTGCAATAAAAGAATACGTTTTATTAATAAATATCACTTAATAATCGTTATATGAAATGAAATATAAAAATTAATTTATTTTTAATACATACCTATACATTATTTACCGTGACACGTCTCGAATAGCTTTGTCTTCTTCCTTCTTCTTTTCTCTGTCTCTTTCTCACTCACTGCTTCCCTACAAATGGCTCGACCAATCAGAAATCATCACGCGGTGTCCTAATTCTTACTTGAGGAACTCTATGCGATCCAAGATCTCAGCGCCCACAGGTTCCGAACGGCCAAAACAAGAACTAATAATTAAGAAATATACAAATATCAAGATATCAAAGGCTATAAGAGCCAAACGCGGGTGATCGTGCGATAGTTTCACAGAAAATAATAATTACCCTGGCGAAAATAAATATCGGAGCGTAAGTCGAATGTAAAGAAAGAGTAACAGAAGTGTAAGAATAATACTAGTTGATAATACTAGTTTATTGACGATATCTTTAAAAAGAATTAAAAAGAATCTTAATTTTAATGAACTAAAAGAGGAAGATATTGGAGCGTAAGTCGAATGTAAAGAAAGAGTAACAGAAGTGTAAGAATAATACTAGTTGATAATACTAGTTTATTGACGATATCTTTAAAAAGAATTAAAAAGAATCTTAATTTTAATGAACTAAAAGAGGAAGATATTGAAGATGTAACAGTTGATAATATTCCACTTCAATTTGTAAATTCAACAGCACAACATTCCGTGCTTTACATCTCTGGTTTTGTTGAAATGCGCGTACTACAAAAACTTATTTGCGACATACCCAGGTAGAACATGAAACTAATAATGACATCATTATGACGTCACCTAAAAGTCATTTTTAAGTCATAGAAAATTCATAATGATCTCATTTGATATACTTTTGGCAATGTTTTGGTGACTTCCCAAATAACATCAAGGTCTTGTAGAAATCTAAAAGATATCTCATTAAAGAAATTTTTAAGATATTTCTAAAAGATATCTAAAAGTCATTTAAAAGATGTCTAAAAAGATTTTGTTAAAGATGTCTTTGTAGAATTTCTAAAAGATATCTGTAGACATCGAAAAAGACATCTTAAAAAACATCTTTCCTCCTTTTACCTGATTGGTCAATCAAACGCTTCAGAGCATCCAGAGCGTCTTCCCGACCGCATCTTATATATATACATATATATGTATAATGGCGGCGGTGCCAGGCCTTGGACGGGATCGGACGTGACCTCCGTGCTTCCGTGCTCTACGTGAGCCGTACAAATTTTCTGCGGACTATACCGCTATTGAATTTCGGTTTGGTGAAAGTTGTCTACGAATGAGCGCGAGCTAAATCGTTCGCGAAGATCGTGAAAATGACGAATGTTCAAGAGGGAATTATCGTTCGATGCATACAGCAACTCGGCGAAACCTTGAGAGATGTTAAAAATGCGGCTGCGACTATAAGTGATCCGATTTTGAAAGAAAAAATGGAAGAAGCCTCGACTGCAATCAAACGCGAAGTATAAAATAATTTAAATGTCTAAAAGACATTTTAAGAAATTCTCTCTTTTTAATAATTTTTTATTTTCTCATCGGTAAATAGTTGGCAAGCCAAATGTGATTTATATGTTTAAAATATATATTATAATTATATATTTTTGTTTATATATTTAATGTCTTAACAAGATATATTGTGTGTGTGAATATGCAGTACATGTTCTATCTTATAATTTGTAGTGAAAAAGGTAAAAATTTTATGAATGTGAAAAATGCTTATTTTACAAAAGTTGTTCAATTTTTTTCGGTATATTTACAAATCTAACACTTGAAACTTATAATTTTCTGTTTTTCCTTCGTACAAATTGAAAAACATATACAAATATAGAAAATATCTACAATAATAAACTTATTTTAGAAAATCGTACTAAAAAAATCTTTAGGATATTCTCTCTTTTTACCTAAAATTTTTAATAAAAATATCTAAAAGATCAGAGAGAGAGACTGTTCAGCAATGTTTTTATAAGATTCGAAATAGACATTCTGTGATATATATCTTTAATTTTCATTTTCATAGATTGCATTCTCAACAACCGTCATTCGGTCCTGCTTGCTGTTTGGCAAAACAGTGGTTATCAGCACAATTGTTAGATGATACTCACCTATCAGAAGTTGTAATTGAATTGCTTATGGTGTCGATTTATTTAATGTCAGAACCTTATAAACCAGCTCAGATACCGCAAGTGGCATTTCTATGATTTCTAGAAGTTGTTGCAAGATCTCATTGGAATACTGATCCTGTCATCATTAATTTCAATGGTGAAATGACTAGTAAGTTTTAATATATTTCCAATTTTTCATTACTATAAAAATTTTTGCAAATGATTCATTATAAAATAATTATTTAAATAATTAATTAAATTACTGAAATAATTGATAAATTTTTCTCTTTTTCTTTTTTTATCCGGAAAATTTATTATATATTCTATTTATTATTCTATTATTTATTATATATATTCAGATATATAAAAAGATAAACAGAAATGCAATCTCTTTTATTCCAAATTTATCTATGTGCAAAGAAAGAAAAAAAATTATATATTTGTATTATCATGATTGACGCTACTGCTATATCTAAATCTTTTTTTGTATTCTACATCTATTTTTCTTTTATTTCTCCAGGATACGATGGTTACGATGATTACGCCTTATTCTTCCATGACACGTATAGTGATTGGGGTTCTGTTGAAACCCGCTGTTTTCGAGCGCAAGGATTTTAAAGTGGCAGATGTTAATTGTAGAAAACTCGACAGCAATGGTAAATTTGTTTAAATATATTGGCATGTGAATAATATTTCTTTCTAACACAATTAATATTGATTTGCAGTTGTTTTAAAAGGAAGAGTCGCATTGCAAATGGGTAGTAACGAATTGCTGATAACGGAGCTGATTCTCAAGAATATGTTAACAGTTTTACAACCAGCAGAAATAGTAGCACTGCTATCAGCACTGATCTTTCAACAACGCACAGATTCAGAACCTACACTCACACCGAATCTCGCTAATGTACGTGTCATCAATTGTCTCTTTTTTTAATAATTAATAAAGTTTAAAGGAAATTACATATCGAATAATTAAGAGCATCGGAAAACTAAAACAATGTTCTTTTTTTCCAGGGTTGTGAGATAATGAACAAGGTGCATGCGGAATTGGAACGTTTAGAGCAGCAATATCAATTGTCGACTATACCGTCATTGAATTTCGGTTTGGTGGAAGTTGTTTACTAATGGGCGCAAGCTAAATCGTTCGCGGAGATGAAAATGACGAACGTTCAAGAGGAAATTATCGTTCGATGCATACAGCAACTTGGCGAAACCTTGAGAGATGTTAAAAATGCGGCTGTGACTATAAGTCCGATTTTGAAAAAAAAAATGGAAGAAGCCTCGACTACAATCAAACGCGAAGTATAAAATAATTTAACTTTTTGAAATAGAAAGATGCATTATTTTATAAAAATAATGAACTGAATACATGCACATATTGTTGAAAACGTAATCTATTTGTAAAAAATATCTTGTCTACAAGCATATACAATACTTCAAAATATTAATAATTTTTTGATAATGTATAATAAAATGTAACTTTATAATTATAACTAAACGACATTATATTATATTTTGTATATGTTTGCAAATGCTAGCAGCAAATAACTCGTAGTAATTCTATAGTTTTTTAAGATATACTTAATTTTTTCAAACAAATTATGTTAATTTATAATGCTTATTTGTACAAATATTTTATTTCTATCAGCGACATTACAATGCACGTTGATAGAAATAAAATAATATTTTTCTGGATTGTTAAGATTCCCTTGATCTTTATTCAATAAAACAATAATTGTTTGCAACACATTGTTATGCTATACATATCATTTATTTTCCCAGGTTACGTTCCAAAACGTAAGTAACCGAAGGAAATTTTACTTGATGGCCGATTTGAACCAATCAGAAAGGCTTAAAAGAGTTTCGGAACGGCCATTCGAGTAAAATTTCCTCGGTTACTTATGTTTTGGAACGTAACCCCAATATCGATTTGTCTATTCAGATATCTTAAAGACATCTAGAAGATATTTTCCAAGACATCTAAAAGATATCTTTAAAACTTCTTTTCTTATGTCTAAAAGATTACTTTAAGACTTCTTTAAAATTTCTGCAAGATATCTTTAAGATATCTATAGATATTTGAAAGATATCTGAAACTGTTGCATAAGACATCTTTTAGATCTCGAAAAGATATCTTTTCGTAAAAAATGCAAGACATCTTAAGATATAACAAGAAATCTTTTAGAAATCTAAAAGATATCTTTTTGTCTATCTGGGTTATTTATATATATATAAGATGACATATTTATATATATATATATATATATAAGATGACATATATATATATATATATATATATATATATATTTATTTATATATATATTATTTATATATATATAAATAAGTATATTACGCAATTACTTGTTTATTTAATTATTCATGTATATTTTAATTATATTTAAGCAACATAATCTTTTTAAAATTATATAATGCGATTATTGAATTTAAAAATTTATGATTCTTTTTGTCATCTTTAACTCATTTTTTAATCATTTTTGTTTAGGTAACTTTTAAGTGATAAATAAAATCATGATGACGTCATAATGATGTCATTATGAGTTTCATGTTCTACCTGGGATATGCATCCAACTCGTGAATGAATCAAAAGAAGCTAATTCACTTTTCATTGATTTAAAAAGTCTTGGAAATTTACGTTATCCGAGGCAAGACACATATTATAACGAGTGTAACAGAAAAACAATTTAATATTTATAGAATAGAAAATAAATTAAAAATGAGACATGCATTTAAAAAAATAAGTGTGAATGTAATAAGAAATATAAATCTTAATAAAGTTTTTAACAATTTTAATATGCATATAATGAGAATAATGACTTGATGGACAATCAAAAGTATGAATTAATAAAAACAATTATAGAATTGTATTTAAAAATAAAATTTTATTATTTCGGGAAAGATTTACTAGAAAATCGCATTTGAATTATGTTAGAAAAAATTTTACAAAAACAATATTATTTAAAAAGGACAATAATTGGAAATTATAATAAAAAGATATATTCGTTTATTAATTGAGTTTATGATTATTAGTTCTTCTTTTGGCCATTTGGTACCTGGAGGCGCTGAGATCTTGGATCGCAAAATGGCTGCCCATGAGCAGTCCAGAGGTATATAGTCAAAGGCCCATATTCTGAATCCTCTTTTATCGATAAAAGTGCTCCTAAAAGCGGCCTGTAGCCAATCAGAAGGCTTATATGCCACTTTTAGAGGCACTTTTATCGATAAAAGAGGATTCAGAATATGGGCCAAAGGGTTTCGCCGTGTCCGTTTGCATCTATACTTCAACCTAGAAAAGGATTTTTAATTCTATGCAGCCAATAAAAAATGACACCCGCCCAAAAATTACAGTGTTTTGTCGATAAAATAGATAGGTTGAGGGATCCCTTAAGATTCTGACTGAAGTGGCAAAGTGATTGCCTACCGTACGAAGAATCCCGGGTTTAAGGCCGGAATTCATAGTCCGATCTTATATTTAAGATTGTCTTATGCTTGATCCACAATCTTGCTTTAACTGACGGAGTCGTAAGAATATAACCAATCGTATTCAATTATTCTTCTCACATTCAACCATGGTTGGTTAATTTCTTACGACTCCGTCATTTAAAGCAAGGTTGTGGACTAAGCATTATGCGTCGTCTACAATGAGATTTTAAGGAGACTTAAGGCGTAAGATTTAAGAAATTGACCAATCACAGTCGAGTATTCTCTTAATACTTGACTGTGATTGGTCAATTTCTTAAGTCTTACGCCTTAAGTCTCCTTAAAATCTCATTGTAGACGACGCTTAAAGTCTGGTCTTAGATCGTCTTAAGATTCTGTTCAGCCAATGAAATAGCCGTATAACATTTTCAAACCTTACTTAAGATGATCTTAAATATAAGAACGGACTATGAATACCGGCCTAAATCCCGGTACAGCATTAAGGCTGAGTTTCCACTGAGCGCGTCACGCGTCGCGTCATCCAGCGCGAGCCAATCAAAATATCCCATTGTAATAACACGGAAAACATGTTATTACAATAGGATGTTTTGATTGGCTCACGCTGGTTGACGCGACGCGTGACGCGCTCAGTGGGAACTCAGCCTTATGAAATTTTCTACGATACAACCGTCTCATTCCCCTTTCCTCATCATTCTCTTTTCTTTATCTCATTTCCCTTGATTTATTGATTGTGATACTCTACTTTACCAGTTGATGGCCGAACGTTTAAGATCCTTACAGGATCAACGTTTGCATAAGTAAATCAAAGACCACCTGCCGTAAAATTCTCTCGATTATTCTCGATGGATCGGAATGAGTTTCCGATTGGCGGAATATTCGCGCTTCGCGATTAGGCGCGGAACGAATTTAGACGTCGCATTGACCACATCCGCCGTGAGGATGCTCGTTCCGGGTACTTTAACCTAACTTCGCGTCTCCTTAATGTCAATTGATGCCGATGCAAGTATGGCGGACCTAAGCGATACAAACTCGCACGAGATGACAGAGAATCATGTTAACAAGCGGTGCAATAATCAGTGGGTGCGCTTGAATGTCGGCGGGACGTACTTTCTGACGGCCAAGACCACCCTGGCGAGAGACCCCAACTCGTTTCTGTACCGGCTCTGTCAGGAGGACTCGGACCTTATTTCGGACAGGGTTAGTTGACTTGGTTAGTTGCTTCTTACCGGGAATTTCAAACAAATCCTCTCGATTATAACAATGTTCGCGTTCGCGCGCTTGTGTCATGTTATCAATGTTGACACTTGAGTCGGAGTCGGAATCGATTAAGTTTCCCTCGGCGAGGTTCCTGCCCGAAATGGTAACATGATGGTAGACGCTTTGTTTTTAAGGACGAAACGGGAGCGTACCTGATAGACCGCGATCCCACGTACTTTAGTCCAGTGTTAAATTATCTACGTCACGGAAAGCTGGTCATAAATAAGGATCTAACGGAAGAGGGTGTGCTGGAGGAAGCTGAGTTTTATAACATCACCGAGCTCATTCGGTTAGTCAAAGAAAGAATCATATTGAGGGACACTAGACCACAGAGGGATTCCAAAAAGCACGTTTATAGAGTTCTTCAGTGTCACGAGGATGAGTTGACGCAAATGGTATCCACGATGTCGGATGGGTGGAGATTTGAACAGGTACACTTAAGGTCAATTTATATCTTGTTAATCGCACACGATTATAAAATTTCCTTTCCTACACAAGTGTTGTCGGATTTACAATAAATTCTTATTCCTTCCTGCTTATCCTTTTATTTCACTCTTTTTTAGCTAATCAACATAGGTTCTCAATATAACTATGGTAATGACGATCACGCTGAATTTCTGTGTGTCGTAAGCCGGGAATACGGAGCTAGTCAGCTCAGCAGTAAGGAAGAGGAGTCTACGGATCGTGTCAAGGTACCGCTATCCTATTCGACTGTTTCCCATCCTTATTTGAGCCAAAGTAGTCACGGCTAATGCGACTATTTTATGTTTTTGTTACATCCTAAACTAGTATATAGTAATCATAGGTTTATTAATCGAGGTTCAATTTATATTCTTACTAAATATCTTCACTGTTTAAGTGAAAATTATGTGTCCTCTAAATAATCTGTGTCGGTATTGTTACCTTCCATGTTGGGTTGCATGAGATATTCATTGAAGCGATAAATGTCTAACTACTTCTTCGGCTGGGAACACAAGCGCTTTCCTGTTTGGAAGGAAGGATTGGATTACAATGAAATTTCCAAGCACTTCACTGTGCCATAAGTGGAAGAAAATTATTCCAAAATCTATTTTTGCAATCCAACATTGATTTTCTTGATTTCTAACATTATCGTAAAATCAAATAACATCTTTTATCAATTTTTACACGAATAAATTAAACAGTATTATTTTTGGTATTAACAATTTGCCTAAACTGACTGATATACACAGTTCTGGATTGGGTAGAAAACCAAAGATAAGCTTTATTGCTATGTGTATAATAATATAAAGAATAAGATACATACATTTACATTAAGAGATAAAGTTTTACTTTACATCTTATCAATCATGCTTGATTTAGCAATATATGTCTATCTACATTTTTCTACAATACCTTTGACAGTTGCTTAAAATTAGTTCGCTTAATCATTTTGAAAGAAATACGAAAAAAGAAAATTTTTTATAAAATTATATTTTCAACGATAGATTATCTTTATTAGGTGGCTCATTTATTTTGCAAGTAAAATTTCTGAATAGAGATACATCTATAGAATTAAATTTTGTTTTGTGTCTTATGTTTTGTACATACATTTCCATACATGTATCTGGTGCTTCAAATACACATATTTACACATTAAAATCGTATTAACTGAAAAAAAGAAACCACCTAATAATTTGTGAAACTCAGAGGCCTCTTCGCATGTTGAGCATGTTCTGCCTCTGATATTTGTTGTATGTACCATATTATTATTATTATTATTATTATTATTATTATTATTATTATTATTATGTATTGTTCGCATGCCGTTCGTTAAATAAAGAATTTTTTCTTTCATTGGTTTGGTTACTTTATGACCTGTGACCTGCATGAATTTTTTGTTGCATGCTAAATTATCCATCGTATATTATGTCCATTATATGACATAAGAATAAATTGTCCATCCTGTATATTTGTTATTAAAAGCTTATATATATAATTTATTTGTATAATATAAAAGATATTATCTCTTAAATTATAAGGTGTACATGTACTAAAAAAATATATGGGATTGCTTTTTGATAAGGGTAGCTTTTGGGAACTGAAATGTTATAGCTATAGTTGTAGATTAGCATACCGGGACATTTCTTATATTTTACTGATTTTATATGGCGCAACAATGTAACAGAGGCGGAACATATTTTTGATAATAAAAATCTATATAATTTTAATTCCCATTACAATTCATATATAATTAGAATTAAGTAATTATAATTATTATAAGTGACTAATACGTTTTTATTAAGCTTAGACTATTGGATTACATTCTAGGTTTTGCAGCAGAAGGGTTCACGCATGTAATGTCTAGATCCGTCCTTGTTTTCCCTTGCCTCCTTTAGTTTGATCAACTGCGCTGCGACAAGAACTGAAGACTGTTTATTATTTTTTTTTCTTTGTTTTTACGTTTAAAGTGTTAAATTGTAAAATCCGAAACTCTGTTTCCATTATATACTCTCTACTCCTAGATAATGTTAATCTACAGGGACATTACTGTGCAAAGGATAAAGAAATTTTATAGCATATGTATTTATTACATAGCACAAGATATATATACATATACATATATATATATTGTACATGAAGCTTTAACAACCGAAAGTATCATTATTAATTTATTCCTCTTCATTAACAAGTGTATGCAGAAAGAAAAAAAATGTCGATCTCACAAAAGGGATATAGTTTAATAATTTCATACAGTTTATACAGATATGTAATCACTATACGATAAACATAAACCTTCCTTTTTATAAGTGCACTCATCTGCTTTAAAAGCAGATACACTAATTACATATAGTCAGAGAGTATAGTTATATTATTAATAAATGACGTTGTTTTGTATAAAATTGCTGCAGTTGTGTTTTAGCTTTATCAAATATTTTGAATGGACAATGGTATTTGTGGAGGCAATCGGTTTCGTATTAATTTCTGATAATGGTAATTTTTATCTCCGATAGTGCTACACATGGTAGAGATTGTCGTTTTTTGTACCAAACTGTACAAAAATTCTTTTTCCCACATCCGTGTCCTTATCATAAGATGTCTAAATTACCTTCGCACTGCCGCTATAAAACATAAAAATAATATTTGTATACCTTGTAAAACGTGATAATTTTCAAAATCCAAGATGCATAACTGTAATAACTAATGAATATGTAAAACTGACTTTTTACATGTATTGTTAATATGGAAAGAGAGATTTTTTCTAAACAAAGCAATTTTATTACACTACTCATTAAGGATACAGATTTGAGATGTGTGTAAAAAAAAAAGTAGGTGCTTAATCTCTTTGTAAATGCTATTGTGCGCGAAGAAATTTTAGAGAGCGAGGAACACATGTACAATTTACAAGATTTTGAAATATTCATTGCACATTTCATATAGGGTATACAAAAGATTAGGGGAAAAAAAATAATAGAGAAATGCGATTTCATCGTCGCACATTCATAAAGTGTACAATTGGAAAGAAATTTGCTACTCATTTCCTTTCATAAATATTTGCACAGTTGCGGTATGATCTCCTACATCTGTAGTAATAAATAATATTTGCGATAGATGTAGGTTGTCAATTATCGAAGGCCTATTAAGAAAATGTCCTATAGACATTACATATATATAATCATATTTAAACATATTGAATGGAACAACATACGTAACATTGGCTTTTTATAGATGCCATTAGTATTATAATATATGTGTGAAATTATATTATTTTACATACACACATACACATATATGATATTTTTCTTTAAAAGGATATACAGTTGAATAATATTTGTTATTAACTGGTTCAATACAAACAAAAAAACGAAATTTCTGCTATATAATTGTACATAAAGTATCAGATATTTGCAAACAGTAAGATATGTAAGGAGACGTTACAAATTGGCTGGTAATAATTAATTTGGTATTGTGGAATTTCAGGAATTTTAGGACCAATATTGTTAATCTCGCGCACTATGTACAGTGTTTTTTAGACTAATATAAGGCATTGTTTTCTAGCTCAAATTCCTGTATCTAATCATGAATTTTTAGTCGGTATTAATGTTCATTATTATTATATTACACATGTGAAGATACGCCCCTCTTTACTCATACTAAAGTTTGTACTTTCATATAGATAGAGAGATTTATAATGAGATTTATAATAGATAAATTTATTGATTATTCAATGTTTGGCGTTAAGGAACAAAAGGTAGTTTACATTGGAGACTAAAGTTATTATATATATAATGTTAAGTCTCAGATTATATTATAAGATAAGGTGTAAAAAGTTATCATATATATGCAAATATTTGCAAAGAAATGATATCATATGGTATGACAATTTTCTGTGTTTCCAGTTAGGTCGATTTGAGAACTCTCTAAGTTAGGTACTCTCTCTGTTAAGTACAAATAATTACAACAAAAGTTTGCAACTACTTTAATTTTGAATTTAATTTAACTGCACATCTAATGTATTGAATTTGTCTCAAACACCCAAGTTACTATATTATACATACACGTATTCTCAATTAAAGATATTTTACTGAAACAAATTTCACACATTTTTATACATATAAGCATCTCCATCCTATTAATGTATGTATACAGATGTATTATAACGAAATCAAAAAAATTACTTAATGCTAATTCAAAACATAAGATAATTCTGGTATAATAAAGATTTAGAATTACAACTTTCTATATGCAATAATTCTTATCTAGTAGTGCATTCACAATATAAGTAACAAAAAAAAAAAAATAGATATTAAATACTGTTATTTTTTGCCGATGCAGTCACAATCTCGTATATATGAATAAATTATATAAATTAAATTACACCAAATCATTTTTGCATTATAAGTAATTATTTACGGCAACTATTACGATATCATATTATTGCTAGGTAAGTTTATATTAAGTAGATTATATATAGTGTGTGATTTATAAAGGTGGAAAATTAAATACAAATCGTTTGTATTAATTAATTGTAACTTGTATGAAATAAAAGATTTATTGTACCATTGAAATTAAGCAGTTTTTACTCCTACTTTCACTTCTCTGTTGCCTTTTTTTTCTGTATTTGTATACATAATAATATCCATAGCATTGTATTTTTAGAATTGTACAAATGTATGAAAATGAAAATATGTACGCATATTAATTCCAAATCGATAAAAAATATATTTATACATATACGCACACACTGTGTGTAATAATACAATTATAAATTCTCAAACAATAAATAAAAAGTATAGAAAGATAAGTTTGAGCATAATGTTTCCAGATTTCTAAAAACAAATAATCTCTTAAGGCATGTTTGCTATTGTTTTTAAGGGCTGATCAAGATACATAGCCAATGCTTGTGCTTTTTCACGTAACAATCCAAATCCTACATTTTCCTTTGCATACAAACATAAGAGCAAGTTAGCTACTTCTGTGATAACAACTTTTCCTTCCTGCAAATGGGAAGAATATGAAAAATTTTTACTGTGTAAAATAATAAAAATTTAGTATATCATTACCATGCAATCCATTAAAACATAATGTAATTCATCTTCCTTGAAGGCGTTTCTCCCATTCTTTTCATAAGCTGTCCAAATATTACTTGTAATAGCAGCTGTAACTCTAGCATCTTTATCTCCATAACCACTGTATGCTAGTAATCCTCCATCTCTGTTAAGTAATCTGAAATATTATATATTAAAGTAAATATTTACAATAAATTTATAAATATACCATATAAATTTAGAGATAATCACATTGTACACACATATGCGCAAGAAAAGAGTGCATATAATGAACATATTTTTATTTTATCAAATTGAACAAGTGTGGAAAATGTACTTTAACGTACAAATAAAAATTTACTGGTAAATTGTTTGTAAAAAAATAAAACTTCTTATTAAAAACGTTATTTTTTTAAAATTCTCTCACTCACAAAGTATTTTCCACGCCCCCAGTATTAGCTTGACTTAAAACCTGCGTGAGAGCTTTCGGCTTCAACATATTCCTATTATTTTATTATTAAATTCTATTTATTTATTACATATATATGTGCATATATACACATATATAACAAATATGAAAGTATTTATTATTACACACTGCAACGCATGTACAAAATTTATTTTAATTTGTTTAAGGTTCTAAATCAGCCGTTATCATTTGAGTACGTTTACACGGCAACGTTAATCAGGTTTAGGGTGCATTCCGAATTACGCATGAAGCGCGTAGACTGCATAGAAAATCGTTCCGATTTAATCAATGCGCGCATTGGTAGCGCTTTAGTAGCGCTAAGAATTCTCTAGATTGTACTAACCGTACTAAATTCTTAGCACCCTTCCAGCGCATTGACTGCCTCTACTCTCGACTTGAGGCAGTTGATGCGTTGATGCGTTTATGCGATCTATGCGTTTTATGCGTAATTCGGAACGCAATAACAGATAACAGATTCTTTGTGACGATGGAAAAACAACAATTATATGAATTTCCAGTTTTAATTGAAGAAACTAATGAAATGATAACTGTTTTTAAATAAAAATGATATGGAGGAAACAAGCCAAGCTAATATTAATATATTATTTTACCTTGATTTATTATTTTATTTTATTTATATTTCTTATTTATTTATATTTATATTTATTATTTATTTATATTTATATTTATTATTATTAATATTTATTTATGTTTATATTTATTATTATTTATTTATATTTATTATTTATTTTTTTATTTTATTTGTATTTATTATTTTATTCTATTTTTATTTATTTTTTTTACTATTTTACCATTTTCAAATCGTATTAGCGCATAGAATGCGCAGACACCGTTCCGAATAATTAAAGCGCTTCATACGCATTGATAAAACGGAACGATTTCGAAGCGCTGCGCAACAATAATGCAGTCTATGCGTTACATGCGTAAATCGGAACGCACCCTTAGTAACAACCGCTGTTGCAATAAAGCCCCTTGCACAATGCTAGGCAACAGGCAATAGAAATAGGGAATAGAAACTATTCACCAATAAAAACGCAGAATAGAAAATATTCACCAATAGGAACAGACAATAGATACTATTTCTGTTCTTATTGCCTGTTGCCTAGCATTGTGCAAGGGGCTTTACTGGCCGCATTCAGCAGACTCAGGCCCAGTTCCGGGGATTCGAGCGCCAGCTATCGAGCAGTCAAGACGTACTCGCGTGCTTCCTCGAGTTTTTCAAAAGTTTTAGAAGTTTTATTCAAAGTATTACAGTGAAAATTATAGATCAACAAATTCAGTGCAGTTAATCCTAGCCTCAACAGCATTATCCGCTCGGATTGCTAACGGTTAACAGACTACTTGTGTTATAAACTATTATTACGCGCATTCTGCGTATACATCCGCCATATTGGCCCTTTGTCCGGGCAATCCCCCGGCCGGGCAATCCATCTTATCATGTCCTCTCAGGACCCTGGAGGAGGCAAAACACAGCCTTTCGTCAAAATGGCTAACAATTCCATTTTGGAAACCCAGAAAGCAGTCGATACTTTAGCCACTCTGGACAAAATCTCAGCTTCCTTTGTTCCCTTTCTCCCCTCCTCCCGAGATGATGCAATCATGACATGTGATGACGACTGCGTAGAATCTTCTCTTTCAAACGAGCCCGACAAAACAGAAAAAAAAAAGTTCTCTTCGCAATTATCAGGTGAGAACTCTTCTAATTCCCAGGATGACGATATGAGTTGCACTCTCACAGAGCTTCTGAAAGTCATCAAGAAGCGGAAAATAAACCCTGATACTCAAGCCAAGGAGCTTGACTCAGATCTCATCTCTCCTGCAAGAAAACATCAACAAGGTAAAACAAATGTCTCTACTTCTCTTCACCCCCTCCCCTCAGAAAATAGATATAACAACCATTGTCAGGGCCCGTACGAGGTCTTCATTCAGTCTATCGACATGTCAAAACCAACAGACCCTCTTTACGTGGGAAAACTTCTTAGTGCAATCATAAAAAAAGACATTATTGAAATTAAGAAAATAGGTTTTTCCAGAATACTCGCTCAACTCAAAACCAAGGAAGCAGCAAATAACTTGATATCTAATCCTATTCTAAAAGAAAAGAAGCTCACCGCGTTTATTCCTCTTTTTAGGACTTCTCGCCAAGGAACGATTAGGAATGTTCCGCTCGACCTCTCTGACGAGGAAATCCTACAAGGAATTGAATCGCCATTTGAAGTCGCATCTGTTAGACGCCTTAATAGAAGGGTTTCTAAGGAGGATTCTTCGGTGCTATACACACCGTCAAAGGCAGTTTCTATCTTATTCAAGGGCCAGCGCCTCCCTCAATATATCTTTTTATACATGGTCAGGTACGAAATTTTTCCCTTCATCTCTAAAACAATTCAATGCTCCTCCTGTTTTCGATACGGCCATTCCAAAATCCAATGTAAAGGACACCCTCGTTGCCTTCACTGCGGCGGCAACTCCCACGAACAAGACGTTAACTGTCCCAGGGCAGACTCCCCCCCATCCTGCTTAAATTGTAAAGGGCCACACAAGGCAGATGATCCTTCCTGTCCAGAAGTCTCTATCCAAAAACAGATAAGAGAACTAGCCGCTTACAAAAATATCCCCTTAGCAGATGCCAAATTCCTTGTCAAAGGCTCCTCCAGGAACAGTCTCGATTCCAACCGCAACTATTTTTCCTTTCCTCCATTGAATCCTCCTTCCCCAATATCCCCCACTCCTCTCCCTCCTCTCCCCCACTTTCCTTTTCCCTCCCTTCACCCCCTAACTCCCCCTTTTTCCTCTCCTCCCTCCATACCTCCTCCCCTTTCCCCAGATCATATGCAGAAGCCGTTTCCCAATTTCCCTTACACAACAACCCCCCCTTCTTGCAAACGCTCCCAAAGCTCATACAGATAATAAGACTTCCCCCACGACATCTTCCACGCCCAATAACAAGGGTCGCAACAAACATCCTTCAATAACAAAAACTCCCTCCCCCCCATCATCCCTATTCATCTCCCCCAATGGGAGATTTCCACAACCTTCACACCCCTTGACCTACGTAAACCCCCCCCTCATCCAATATCAACACTACAAATACCGTCCCCAATACTCATGCACAATCTTACCCAACCTCTCCACAAGTAACCGATTATCCTCAACCCACATCCAATACCTTTTCCAATATTAACCCGGAATTCCTACAGCAAATGCTACATCTTATCAATACAATCTTTGACCAATTCGCCCCTCTACTAATTGCCATGGGCGTACAGGAAAATACTCTCTCCATCCTCAAATCAATGATCAACTCCTTCTGCAACATCTACTGTTCGCAGAACAGACCACTCAGCCAATCATGAATGCTAACTCTCCTCAACATAACCATAATTCTAACCTCCTTAACTCCTCCCCTTTAAAGATCCTACAATGGAACTGCCACTCTATTAATAACAAGATGGTCTTCCTCAAAAACCTGGCAGCCAAGCACGATATTCTCGCGATATGCGAGACTTGGCTAAAGGCTGACGCTCCTCTTAATCTCCCTAACTTCCATATCCTCAGAAACGACTCCGTCACTCAGAATCAGGGCGGGCTGATTGTAGCGATAAAGAAATCAATTCCCTTCTCCCTCCTAACCATTAATCCAATCCTCCCCTCCAAATTACAATCTATCGCTATCTCCATTCCTTACGAGGACGGTTTTCTGATACTTTACGCAATCTACAGATATCCCCAATACTCTTTTTCTGACCTTGAATGGGCCTCAGTATTCGACTTTTGCAAACCCTTTAAGGCAGCAATCGTCCTGGGCGACTTTAACGTCCATCACACGGATTGGGGCAGTGGCTCCTCTGACAGAATCGGTTCCTCTCTCCTCAAAATCTCTCTTGACGCCTCTTTCACCTGCATTAACGACGGCTCCTTTACCTTCTTCTCTCGACACAACCAGACCAAGTCTGTCATTGACCTCATTTTTGCCTCGTCGTCTCTCCTTCCTACAATAAGCAGTACCACCTTAACAGACAATTTCCTCAGTGACCACTTTCCGATCTCCTCATCACTCAACCATCACTTCCACACTAAACGTTTTTTTTCTTATAAAATCAAGCTTTCCGCACGGGAAAATAAGAATTACTTACATTCCCTCCTACTAAACATTCACGATTTGGAAACACAACTTACAAACAGTAACTTATCCCCTCTTGCCAGATACCACCTCTTCCTAACCTTTCTCAAATCAAATCTTCCTCCTGACAAACAAAAAGTCCCTGCCAACGTTTCGATTACATCCCGTCATTCAAAAACTCCTCCGGCCCCATGGTGGAACGAAGTCTGTGAAGAAGCTCTTCTTCAAAGGAAAGAAGCCATCTCCTCCTATAAAAACAATCCTACATTTTCTAACTATCTTATCCTTAAAAGATTAGATGCAAAGGCCAAAAGAACTTTCAAAAAAGAAAAGAGGAAGGGTTGGAGAAACTTTTGCCTCTCCCTTTCACCCAGTTCTCCCATTGCATATATCTGGAGGAATAATCAAGTCTTTTAAAAGCAGACAACTCAACCCTCCTCCCCTTCCTATCCCGACTAACTCTGGAATCTCACTAGATATCCAGCAAATTCTCGATGATATTTGCCCACCATCCTTAGACTCTCAACCTTATCAAGGACTGAACGATTTTCCAAACAACTACACATGCTCCATTTTCAATTCTCCCTTCTCCATCGAGGAGTTTGAGGCGACACGCAAAAAACTTAAAACTAAATCCTCCCCAGGACTAGATCAGATAGATAACTCAATCCTCTCTTCACTCCCAGCCCCATACCACAAAATCTTACTCTCAATCCTTAATGACCTTTTCAACGGTGGCTTTTTCTCAGAAACCTGGTCTCATTCACTAGTTTACCTAATACCAAAAAATTCCCCTGGCAAATACAGACCTATTTCCCTCACATCCTGTCTCCTAAAGTTCCTTGAAAAGCTAATCCTGACTCGTCTGGAATGGTGGATGGAATCCAATAATTTACTCCCTCCCTCTCAATATGGATTCCGCAAAAGAAAATCCTGTTATGACAATCTGGGCATCCTCACAACTGAGATCTTTTCAGGTTTCGCTCTTCGCCAATTCACGGTCTGTCTCTTCCTCGACATCAAAGGAGCCTTTGACAACGTCATCCCCAACCTACTGATCGAAAATCTAATCAACCTTGGACTCCCCCCAAACTATGTTGGTTTATTTATAACCTCACATCTCGCAGAAATATTCAATTCTGCATAAACGGAGAGGCAACTGACATGCGTGTCTCTCGGAAAGGCCTACCTCAGGGATCTATCCTCAGCCCTCTCCTCTTTAATATCTACTCCGCCAAATGTAGAGAGCACATCTCCCGCAACTGCGAGATCCTTCAATTTGCAGACGACATAGCCATCTTCTCCAGATCAAGTAACCTAAAAGAATCCCTAAAAAGAATTGAATCCTCGGCCAATATACTCTCTGCACACCTCAGATCCAAGGGCCTGGAGGTCTCCCCCTCTAAGTCAGCTCTAGTAATCTTCTCTAAGAAGAGATTCACTCCGGCTTGCAACTCTATTACGCTAGACGGCGATACAATAATGCCCACTTCCTCGCACAAGTTCCTAGGTGTGATTCTCGATCCCAAGCTACACGGCCACAAGCAAGTAGCCAACGTGGCTACAAAATGTGCCAAACTTACTAATATCCTCAAGTCCCTAAGAGGAGTGTGGTGGGGTGCTCACCCCCGCACGATGCTAATCCTCTACAAAGCCCTTGTTAGGGGTTCTATTGAATACTCACCCTTCTTCCCAATAGCCAATAAGGGCGACATGGAAAAACTAGAAAAGATTCAAAGAAGAGCGCTTAGATATTGTCTAGGCCTCAGACGCTCAACGCCTACCAATGCCCTGCTTGCAGAATCGGGTGTCCCTACTCTAATCCACCGATTTCATTTCCTTGCCTCGAAATTTATAATCAAATCTTTTGCACTCCAAGATAATATTCTAATCGAGAAACTTTACGACCTTCAAATACATTTAATAAATAATAACCGACACAGCATATCGAACAATTTTTTACCATATAAAGTATTTATCGCACTTAAGAAACACAGAAACAAAATTGCAAGCTTTGCTAGACCTCCGGCTTTTTGCTTTCCTTATGAAACAATTTTCTATTCTCCCAAGGTGTCCTTCACTTCTCAAAATCATATCCAAGACATAAAAAACTCTCCAATACCTCAATTAACCTTCCAATCTTTATATCGACACCACTTCTATAAAACTCACCTATTTTTTACGGACGCCTCAAAGACGGGTCCCTCTGGCTACGTTGGCGTCGCTACTTACTCTCCCACTACAAAAACACACAAACAACTTAAAATCGACCCTATGGCCTCAATTTTCACTGGGGAGGCGCTGGCCATCTCTCTCACGCTGGATTACATTTTAGACCTCAAAGTCTCTCCCGCAACTATCTTCTCGGACTCAAAAAGTGTTCTTGAGGCATTATCCTCATCGACGCCCATGAAAGACTACAGCTACCTCATCTTCTCGCTTAAAAAACAGCTTATCTCTGCGAAAGATCTCGGTATAGAGGTTGAACTTATATGGATACCCGCTCACTCCGGAATCCTAGGCAATGAGACGGTAGACCTCCTAGCAAAAACAGCATCGGGCTCTCTTTCCTCCTTCCTCATCCCTCACACTGACCTGTTCACACATATAAGAGACACGCTCATCAACTCCACGCAAGAACTATTACATAATCAAGCTCACACGAAGGCTAAGCAATATTTCCAACTATACTCGAAATTCTCGCTCAAACCCTGGTTCTGGGACATCAAGACCAGCAGGGAAGAAATTACTACCATCTCTCGCATACGCACAAATCACTACAATTTAAACCAGAGCCTTCATAGAATCAACATCATTGCTTCCCCGGCCTGCCAATGCGGACATCCTTCGCAGGACATCGACCATGTCCTATGGGTATGCCCGCTCTATCAGACACACAGAGCCTCCTTTTTGAACACTCTCCAACGAAATCAAGTTTCGGTTCTAAACAAAACCATACACTCTATGCTCCAAAATCCTACACTGAATTTAATTACCCCTATCCTATCTTTCCTAAGTAAAAACAACCTCCAAATTTAGCGCAGCATCTCAAGTCCGCATCGGACGCCACTACTCTAGTACCCAAGGACATCTGGCAGTTTGAGCAACATTCAAAGTTAGCTCCTTGCCAATAAAGAAAGAAGAAGAAGAAGGCCCAGTTCCACAATCCATTTAACCCGAGTTTAAGTGGCGAATGGACCAATCAGGACCCAGTTTAACGTATTAAACTCGGGTTAACTCGAGTTGTGGAACTGGGCCTAAGTAGTAATCGAACGTGATTGGTTTCTACTTTCAGGTCCGACCAATCAGCGTCGAATTACATCGGAAAATCTAGTAATGTTGCCCAACTGTTGAGTCCGCTGAATGCGGCCACTAGTGTTAGATGCCGTGTAAACCGTGCTTTACGCCGATGTTATTACACCAGTTGTAGTAACGCTACTCCTGCTGAGGAAAAGGAATAGACTTAAGGTGCAATTTCACGTGCTGCTAAAATAAGCAATTAAAGCGACAAATTTATCGCACGTATTCCAGCGGCTATAATTTTGTAGTTTGAACTGATTCAACTACAAAGAGAGAAAAAGTGTTATCGCTCAATTGCTATGTGAAACACTACTGCCGCGCTGTGTGATTGTGTGTACTAGTGTACCAAGAAAGACATAACCTGTGACATAACCTTGCAGACAGAACCGAGAATTCTTAAAGAATCCATGAAGATGCAAAGATGAATCTATTCGAGGAAGATGAATATGAAGAAAATAAAAAAAAATGCAAAATCTGTCTTAACTGATTACACAAATAACGCAAAATCTGTCTCAACTTTCAATTTTGTCGCTGCTACCCTTTTCATGTACAAAAATTACCGCTGTAATAGTTCAGCGACAAAAGTTGTCACGTGATCATTTTTGTCGCTCAAACAATCGGTTTCAGCGACTCGTGAAAAGGCACCTTTAGGCTGATGGCAGAGAATGAAATGTAAGCGCTTATATCTGTCGTAGTCGTGGACGTAAAGTAAGACAGAGAAAAACGTATACGTAAGTTGCATGTACGTTTTTTCTGCCTTACTTTACGTCCACGACTACGACAGACGTAAGCGCTAACATCTCGTTCTCTGCCATCAGCCTTAGGGCCTGAGCACAAAGATGTCGTAACTGTTTCCGACAAAGTCGTATGCGTAAGTCGGAGACGTTAGTCAACGCACAAGGATTTTACGTAAACGTAGGTATCGCATAACATGCAATACAAGATACGGCCTACGTTTACGTAAAATCCTTGTGCGTTGACTAACTTCTCCGACTTACGCATACGACTTTGTCGGAAACAGTTACACCATCTTTGTGCTCAGGCCCTTACAAATCCGGCTTTAAGGTTACGTTCCAAAACGTCCTCTCCGAGGAAAATTTTACTCGATGGCCGTTCCGAAACTCTTTTAAGCCTTTCCGATTAGTTCAAATCGGCCATCGAGTAAAATTTTCCTCGGTTACTTACGTTTTGGAACGTAACCTAAGAAAACGTGTAAACGCTACGAGAGTTATAACAATCGTATTGCCAAACCTGAATAATCAAGTATCAACGAGTGACGAGTACTAGTATACGAAAACTGCCAATAAGTTAAAGTAAAGAGGAATAGTGATAAAAGAAATCCTTGCGGGTAAACGAACATATTCGTATTAAGTTAGCCAGAAATTTTTCACCCAACCAAAAATCTCCTTATGGAATCATTTGTATTTCGTATGAAGATGTTTGAAGTGTGATTAAAATCGTTTGTGAGTAATTAGAATAATTATAAAAAATTAATCATTTTTACAGTATGTAGTTAGCCAACATAAGTAAATATTAAAAATTCTCCTTATGAATCGTTTGTATTTCGTATGAAGAGTTTTGAAGTATAATTAAAAAGGTTTGTGAGTCATTCGTTTAATTTTAATTAAATTTTTTTATATTCCGAAGTTAGCCGGAAGCTATATAAAATGGACGCCGTCCTGTGATTGGTCGATTTGCTTATGGTAAATACTAAAATTTTCTCATGTGTACTGACTTTAAGTGTAAGCAAAACGAGCAAATTTATCTCTTTTGTAACTTTTAATCGATGACTAATTTATTATTAATTCCGCATAATCGCATAATATATCATGAATCGTGGATAAGTGTAGATAATTGAAATATGTTTTTCTACCAATAAATAAGTAAATCTTTTATAATTGTTTTATAATGTAGTCATCATTCAGAAAATGATCACAATTTGTGATTATGTATTTAATTGTTATTTTATATTCGCTTTCAAATAATAAACTATATAATAATAAAATTTATATAAAAAGATGGTAATATATGTAATCCAATTAATTATAATTGACAAAATAATTTCTTGTGAAAAAATAAAAGTAAAAAATATAGAAGAATTTTTTTTATAGCTTGTATAAAAAATCAGTTTTATGCTAAAAGTATATTATAATTTTCTGGACTGAAGTAATATTTAATATATAATTTGTGCTATATAAATATATATTTCTGACATAAAATCTATTTCTACAGATAGTAAGATCGGCTTAGTTATGTCACAGAATATCGGACGGCTTACATCAAAATGCGAGAGAGAGGAGATGGCATATATCAATATGAATCCATTGCTGATGTTGTAAGAGCAAAAATAGATATCTCTGTAGATTTTATTATTTTTGCATCCGAAAACTTGAAAGTCGCCCATGCCTTATCGGAAGTAAGTCTTCTTTTGTATTTTCAAATATATATAAGCGCACAGTGTTTTAGCATATTCTTTTATGTTATCATTTTTTTTGTTAATTATTATTGATTATTATTGATTACTTTGTTAATTATTGTCAATTTTTCAGATAGAAGCTAATATAGCCATAATAGATGAATACTACATAATATCTAAAGCACTTTGTCACAAATACAATATTCGTTTTCTCTCTGCCAATGTTTTCGTCAGAATTTTTATGTATATTATCGATCAAAACTTTTCATCACAATCATTTCACTCAAGCATTACCTGGACATGAAAAACAGAAATGTAATATTTTATTGTAGTATTGTATTAATATTACATATGTATATATATATATATATATATATATATATATACACATATATACATATGTAATATTAATACAATACTACAATAAAATATTACATTTCTGTTTTTCATGTCCAGGTAATGCTTGAGTGAAATGATTGTGATGAAAAGTTTTGAACGATAATGTACATAAAAATTCTGACGAAAACATTGGCAGAGAGAAAACGAATATTGTATTTGTGACAAAGTGCTTTTGATTTATGAATCAATCCCATAACATTACGGATTCCATTACAATTTACTACGACAAGTTGCACCAGATATTATGTAGTATTCATCTATTATGGCTATATTAGCTTCTATCTGAAAAATTGACAATAATTAACAAAGTAATCAATAATAATCAATAATAATTAACAAAAAAAATGATAACATAAAAGAATATGCTAAAACACTGTGCGCTTATACAGGGTGTCAACAAAGTCCCGGGACAGCTAAATATCTCATAAACGGTGCATTTTAGAAAAAAATGTTTCAGGCAAAAGTTGTTTGGTTTCGAGGGGGCCATAAGACGGTAACATTGGTTTGACCTTGAAGAGTCATTTGAAGGTCACGTGAAGGTCACTTCAATTTTTTTAAACGGAACACCCTATATATTTTTGCACACTCTTGTAGCTTATCTCGAGAGCTTTCCAAAACACTATAATTAAGTACCTTTTCGTTAAGTACTTTTTGAGTTATGAGGCTTGAAATAATTTCTTAATTTTACATAAACCGTAAAATATCTTGTAAAATATTCATTTTTCGATTATCTTACCTTAATACTTTTATGTACAAAATAATGAGAGGAATCAATTGGTGTAAAGAAAACACATAGTTGTTTTTAAGAAAAAATATGGAATTGTTAATTGCAAATTACATATTTTTTCTTCAAAACAACTATGTGTTTTCTTTACACCAATTGATTCCTCTCATTGTTTTTTACGTAAAAGTATTAAGGTAAGATAATCGAAAAATAAATATTTTACAAGATATTTTATGGTTTATGTAAAATTAAGAAATTATTTCAAGCCTCATAACTCAAAAAGTACTTAACGAAAAGGTACTTAATTATAGTATTTTGGAAAGCTCTCGAGATAAGCTACAAGAGTGTGCAAAAATATATAGGGTGTTCCATTTAAAAAAATTAAAGTGACCTTCACGTGACCTTCAAATGACTCTTCAATGTCAAACCAATGGTACCGTCTTATGGCCCCCTCGAAACCAAACAACTTTTGCCTGAAACATTTTTTTCTAAAATGCACCGTTTATGAGATATTTAGCTGTCCCGAGACTTTGTTGACACCCTGTATATATTTGAAAATACAAAAGAAGACTTACTTCCGATAAGGCATGGGCAACTTTCAAGTTTTCGGATGCAAAAATAATAAAATCTACAGAGATATCTATTTTTGCTCTTACAACATCAGCAATGGATTCACATTGATATATGCCATCTCCTCTCTCTCGCATTTTGATGTAAGCCGTCCGATATTCTGTGACATAACTCAGCCGATCTTACTATCTGTAGAAATAGATTTTATATCAGAAATATATATTTATATAGCAAAAATTATATATTAAATATTTCTACAGTCCAGAAAATTATAATATACTTTTAGCATAAAACTGATTTTTTATACAAGCTATAAAAAAAATTCTTCTATATTTTTTACTTTTATTTTTTCACAAGAAATTATTTTGTCAATTATAATTAATTGGATTACATATATTACCATCTTTTTATATAAATTTTATTATCATATAGTTTATTATTTGAAAGCGAATATAAAATAACAATTAAATACATAATCACAAATTGTGATCATTTTCTGAATGATGACTACATTATAAAACAATTATAAAAGATTTACTTATTTATTGGTAGAAAAACATATTTCAATTATCTACGCTTATCCACGATCCATGATATATTATGCGATTATGCGGAATTAATAATAAATTAGTCATGGATTAAAAGTTACAAAAGAGATAAATTTGCTCGTTTTGCTTACACTTAAAGTCAGTACACATGAGAAAATTTTAGTATTTACCATAAGCAAATCGACCAATCACAGGACGGCGTCCATTTTATATAGCTTCCGGCTAACTTCACAATATAAAAACATTTAATTAAAATTAAACGAATGACTCACAAACCTTTTCAATTATACTTCAAAACTCTTCATACGAAATATAAACGATTCATAAGGAGAATTTTTAATATTTAGTTATGTTGGCTAACTACATACTGTAAAAATGATTAATTTTTTATAATTATTCTAATTACTCACAAACGTTTTTAATCACACTTCAAACATCTTCATACGAAATACAAACGATTCCATAAGGAGATTTTTGGTTGGCTGAAAAATTTCCGGCTAACTTAATACGAATAACGAACATCACTTTTAGGGAGTTATAACTACGATTGTTACTAAACCAGATTAACATTGCCGTGTAAACAGAGAGAAGCCTGAGGGTGCAGTCCCACGTAGAAGAAAAAGCGGAACGGAAAACAAGTATAGTGGGGGTAACCAATCAGAAAGTTTCTCCAAAAGACATCATACCTAGCGTTCTCGTCTGTATGTACATACCTACCATATCTAGTCTTTCTTATTCATAAATAAAATTTATAAATTTATTTTTATATAAAATAATGTCATCGGTAAATTTTTTTATTATAATATAAAATATGTGTGTGTGTGTGTTTTATTTTCAGATATATACAGGGTGGCTCATTTTACTTCATCCAGTCGAATATCTCGAAAACCAAGCCCGGGAGAGAAAAATGTTTCAGACAAAAGTTGTATGGTTTCGAGGGGGCCATAAGATGGTACCATTGGTTTGACCTTGAAGAGTTATTTGAAGGTCACCTTCAATTTCTTAAATGGAACCTACTATTTGTCATTGCATATTCTTGTAGCTGATCTCGAGAGCTTTCCAAAACATTATAATTAAGTTAGTTTTCATTAAGTACTTTTCGAGTTATGAGGCTCGAAATAATTTTTTAATTTTACATAAACCGTAAAATATCTTGTAAAATATTTATTTTTCGATTATCTTACCTTAATACTTTTATGTACAAAATAATGAGAGGAATCAATTGGTGTAAAGAAAACACAGTTATTTTTAAGAAAAAATATGTGTTAATTGCAAATTACATATTTTTTCTTCGAAACAACTATATGTTTTCTTTACACCAATTGATTCCTCTCATTATTTTGTACGTAAGTATTAAGGTAAGATAATCGAAAAATGAATATTTTACAAGATATTTTACGGTTTATGTAAAATTAAGAAATTATTTCAAGCCTCATAACTCAAAAAGTACTTAACGAAAAGGTACTTAATTATAGTGTTTTGGAAAGCTCTCGAGATAAGCTACAAGAATGTGCAAAAATATGTAGGATGTTCCGTTTTAAAAATTTAAGTGACCTTCACGTGACCTTCAAATGACTCTTCAAGGTCAAACCAATGGTACCATCTTATGGCCCCCTCTAAACCAAACAACTTTTGTCTGAAACATTTTTCTCTTCTGGGCCTGGTTTTCGAGATATTCGACTGGATGGATTAAAATGGGCCACCCTGTATATTAAATTTTGTAATAATTTATTATACTTAACATTAAATTAGGTGGGACTTCCGTTTCCGGCGCTATCGTGAGTGACACGTGTGTGAGTGACTGGACGAAAATCAGGCAAAGAGGCGTGTGAGAGGGTGTGTGAGAGGGCAGCGAGTGGGTGAGAGAGAGAAGTAGAGGAGTGAGAGAGCGTATGGGAGAGGGCACGGGTCAAAGGGAGAGGATACTTCTTCTTTTTCTGTTTTGGCACTGGGCAATATTATTTCTCGCCCATGCTGCCAGATATCTTCCAATAATTTCCTTTTTCCAAATTAAGTTGATTCAGCCAGCGCTTGAATGGCCCGTTTATATTTGCACTTCAGTCTTACGAAGGAAGGATAACAGAGGATTTATGACCTTGGCAGTAGGATATTTTAGGATCTGAAAAATGTCATAAGGAGGAGGCGCACTCAGGGCTTTCCCGAGCGAGCTCGTCAGTTGCGTACGGTGATTCCTTAACAGTGGACAGGACCACAATATGTGCTGAATATCTTGTCTGGGACAACCACAAGGACAGTCCGGTCGTCTGATAATGCCACATCTATGAAGGCTGTAATTCAAATTGTAATGGTTAGCTCGGATTCTACAAATAGTTACTATTTCAGTGCGAGTAAGATTAAATCTATCGAACCAAGGACGCCTCGCGAAGGCCGGGTAAAGGCCAAAATATTGCGCGCCGCGAAGTTCTGCTTGCGCACGCTAGTATCTCTCAACCGTTGTGTGATACTTTTCCCGGGCAACAGAGTAAAAGTCAGTGTGGGGGGGGGGATAGTCGATCGCTTCACCATTCCGGGCAGCTTCCCCCGCCAGGAAGTCCACCATTTCATTACCAAGAATCCCCACATGGGAAGGAATCCATACTAGGGTGATATCAAGACTCTGTAAAAAGGCTGACCTCAGCTTGTTCTTCAATACAAATATCAAGTAGGGGAGATCTCTGTTCAACGATTCGTTGGACACAGTCTCCACCACGCTGCGGGAATCAGTAAATATCGAGGATCTTTTGATACCTCTTTCCAAGATGCAATCGATGGCACAAATAATGGCGATGCATTCGGCCGAGTAAACGGAGAAGCCGCCATCCAGCCTATACTTCCTCTGAATTGGAATGTCGGGGGAAAAATAAGCAGCGCCTAAATGCGGGAGTGAATCAGTCTTAGATGCATCTGTGAAAAAGGCACTTCCGTCCCCGATGAGATACGAAAAATAAGAGAGAAAAACAAGCTGAGGAAAAGCTGCCAGAGAGATTTGCTCGACCACATGTGGGGGGGTGTATTCAACTTTCGGTACGAAGGTGGAAGTTTCGTAAGAAAACAGGAACAACGGAATCCTGGTGAAAGCCGCGACCCTAGCTTTGTAATCCTTCACGAAGCGGAAGGCCCGATAGAGAGGAAATTTACTGACTAAATCAGAGGAGAAGCCAGATTCAAAAAAGGAAAAATGAAGGTTCTGAAGTTTGTCTATTAAAATATTAGGTCTAGTAGCTAAAGATTTAAATAAGAAGTTTTGAGTTAAGAGATCCGATCTAAAACGAGCCGGGCTAATACAGGTTTCCGCATATACTATATTGCATGGTGTGGAACACCTCAGATCGGCGCAGTATCTCAGGGCTCTACGTGATACCCTCTCAAAACGTTCCGTGAAGCTCTTGTTATGGAACGGAAAAAGGAAAGAAGCGTAGTCCGAGATGCCCCTAATCATAGCTTTGTAAATATTCAGCAGTCTTGGGATGAGAACCCCACCAGATTCCTCTCAAGAATTTAATTATGTTAGCAAGTTTGCCATATTTGTTAATAACGTAGTTAGCATGGAGATAGCCGGTGAGCCGGGGGTCAAGAAGAATTCCCAGAAACCTGGTAGAAGACACAGGATAAATACTAATATTTTCTAAAAGAATGGAATAATTTCTAGGATTAATTCTTTTTTTCGTCAAAATCATGAGGGCCGATTTAGAGGGGGAGATCGTCAAGCCCCGCTCAAACAAAAAGGTAGATAGAGCCCCCACCGACCTCTCAAGCGATAACAGAGAAGAGTCTATGTCAGAGGAACGTCTATACATAGCGATGTCATCCGCAAACTGAATCATCCAGCAGCCACCAAACAAGAAGGACTCGCATTCTGACATGTAAAGGTTGAAGAGAAGGGGACTCAGAATCGAGCCCTGAGGCACACCCTTATGAGAGAAGAAGCTCTCTGTCAATCCTCCACTCACGACAAATTGCAACTCTCTGAAACACGTTAATTGATATACAAACCAACAAAGTTTAGGCGGAAGGCCCAAGTCAATAAGGTGAGAAGTTAAGATGGAGGGGATAACATTATCAAATGCACCCTGTATGTCGACGAATAGACAGCTAGTTGATTGTTTTGAAATAAACCCGTGATGGATTTCAGTGGTTAATATGCCCAGATTATCAAGGCATGAGGTTCTTTTGCGAAATCCGAATTGAAAAGGAGGAAGGATGAGGGAGGATTCGACCCACCAACCAAGACGATACAAAATAAGTCTTTCAAGGACTTTAAGAAGACAAGAGGTAAGGGAGATTGGACGGAGTTTACCAGGAGAAGATTTGGGGATGAGAAATACCAAAGAGTGATGCCAAGAGTTTGGAAAAGAACCGGAGTCCAAAATAGAATTAAGAACATCAAGCAAGATTGTTAAATACTCTTCCGGTAAGAGAGAGAGCATTTTATTATCGATTCCGTCAAATCCAGGAGAGGAGCGGGCTTTTAAATTGCGGGTGACCGACATCATTTCCTGGAGAGAGAAAGGATAATCAAACATCTTACATGAATAGTTCATTGGAAAATCATTGATCGATGAGAATGAACGATGTAAAACAGAGGGAGGACAAAGGGAATTAATAGATTCTTGGACGGAGTGCGAAGGATGGAGATTAGAGGAAGGGGGAATAATAGTAGGATCTTCAAATTGACGGGATCTAAAACGCTTGATGAATCGCCACAATTGGGAGATGGGGGTATTTGGATTAAGTGTAGAACAAAATTCCTTCCATCCCCTGGTCTTTTCGGATCTCAGAATTCTTCTAGTGACTGCTTCTTGTTTCTTAAAAGCAAGATAATTTGAGAATGTAGGCTGTCTTTTAAAAGCAGATAGAAAAGAGCGTCTGATATTGACCGCCTGTTGACAATTGTCATTCCACCAAGGAGCTGGTGGGGAGAATCTTTTTCCCCTTTGTGAAGAGTATCGACCCACTGTGTGGGGCTTGTCAGGATCAGAATGCCATTGTCGGCGAAGGTGATCTGTAAAACAAGAATATTTCTGGACTGAGTTCAGCAAGGGATCGCTCAAGGATTCCCTCAGTGAGTCCAGTGAGGAGAAAAGATTTTTAACAAAAATTTTATCTTGCGGTTTTGAATGCTTTATTTTATGGGAGAAAAAGTTACTCCTTTTTGGAGCACGATTAAAGAGAGTTGTGGTTGGATAATGATCACTAAGAAAAGTGTCGTCAAGGACCGCCCAATCACAGAGGCCTATAATAGAAGAGGAAATGAAAGTAAGATCAATGGCAGAGATCCTCTGTCCCGGGCGTGTCAAAAAAGTAGGAGAGCCATTATTAATGCAGGTGAAAGAGGCCTCAATGGCTGAAGAGAGCAATAGCTCACCTTCTTTGTCAGAATATTCACAGCCCCATTCGCCGTGGTGAGCGTTGAAGTCACCAAGTAAAATAACATTCGTGAATGAAAGACAAAAAGCAAAAAGGGCTTCGTACTCCTCCGATGTGAGGGAGCCCCTAGGATATCTGTAGATAGAAATAATAGTTAAGTCAAAATTATCAAAATGAACCGAAATAGTCTGACTATCAAGTCTGCCCTCAAAAGAGATACTATCGTGAATATAAGAATAAGATAATGTGGGGCGGATCGCCAAGGCGAGACCTCCTCCGAATTGAGAGGCTGAGTCCTTACAGAAAATAATGAAATTGCGGAGGGCAAATCGAGAGTCGACAGTCAACCATGTCTCAGAGAGTGCCAGGATGTCATATTTATCAAAAAGAGCAAATGATACGTCAGACTTGCCCCGAACGGAACGACAGTTCCACTGTAAAATGGCCAAGGATGAAAAGGCCGAAGGTTTACCAAGAGCGGAGTCAGTCATTATGGGAACGGTCCCGGGCGGATAGCCCAATTAAAGGAGTCACAAGAAATGTTCAATGAGGCCACTCACAACGTCGCGGACGCCCAGCGCCGTCAACACAGGTTCAAGTTTCTCCATCAAGACACCAATAAGATGAAGGAGCACACTCATTTGTGACACTTCCAAGCCCAGAAAACGCTGGATCAATAAAAGAAGCGGAGGAAGATCGGGCGCCGCATCCATGGCCACCCCGTTACCGGAAACCGAGGGGGTCCTGCCATTAGGGTAGAACAAGGAGGAGAAGGAACCGGGAGAGGAGGTGTCAGCTTTCAGAGAGGACGACCGCACAAATGGACGGGGGGGAGGCTGTGAGGATTCACTATTATTATTATTGTTGTTGTTATGATCCTGGGTTTTGGTTCTCGGTTTAATAGTTTTTTGCTTAAGTTCCGTGGAAACCCTGAAAAGAGAACCAGGGAAGTCAGAAGAACACGAGGAGGGCGGAAGCAAAGACTCACCCGACGAACAGTTTTCTTTCTCGGAGAGGGGATGCGTTAACACCCGTGAGTAAAGGCGAGAGGGCGGAGGGGGCGAGGGAGCAAGTCTCCCCCGAGAAGGGGGTGGAGTTAGGGAGCCCCGGGTACTCCCGGTCCTGGAACAATGGACGATCTCTATCGGGGGCAGGCTCTCTACCTCGTATATAAGTTGCAGCCTCCGACAAAGGAACATTCTCTCTTGCAGAAAATTCTCTAATCTTTCTCTGTAGAATATATTCAGGACACGAGTAGTCAGAGGCCCTAGGCGGCCCTTTGCAATTTATACAGACTGGGGCAAAGTCTTTCCTAGGGCAGGCTTCACCATCGCCATGTCTATCACCACCACAATCCATACAGCGAGCGCGGCTCTTACACTGTGCGCCTATATGCCCGAAACGAAGGCAAGAAAAACACAAAGAAGTCTTAGATACAAAAGGGAGGACGGAGTGTCTCAACATATATAAGTATATACAATCAGGTAGGGATTGACCTCTAAATGTAATCAATATAGTGCGAGAGGGGATCAGAGTATTAGAATTATCTACATTAATATTTACATTATTATTTACACTAGGCTGTGTCGAAGAAGAGGAAGGGAGGGGACCTCCCCTTCGCCTATTCAATCTCTGCACCGAAAGTATCGCTACAGTGGATTCAAGCCCAGCCAGGATCTCCCCATCAGAAAGGTCGAGCGGAACACCGCGTATGATACCCTTTCTAGTTGTGCGATAAAGTGGAATGTAAGCACAATAACCTTTTTCCTTTAAAATTTGACTCGAAGTTAGTTTATTGGCAGCTTCACGAGTTTTGAAGCGAATATTGATTTTAGAATATCCAGTTTTCTTTAGTTCAAGGATTTCATTTTTATTAGAAAAGAGAAGAAGGCGACCGACAGCCAAAGGATCAATAGGAGAGTTTGTAGAATTATTATTATCACTAATCCTTTGAACTATTACGTCAAAAGGTCCAGGAGAACCGAGACCATACATATTCGCATTAGGGAGGGGGAGATCCTGGAGATCCGCAGAAGCTGCAGCGCAGCTCGAAGAATTAGTGGCACAATTAGCCTTACCTTTGAACGAATGACTATCTCCCTCACCCAGGACTTGACGTTTACTCACGGAAGCGGTGCTCTGGTCTTTTTTCCTTTTATTTTTGTTAGTTTTCGCTTCCGCGTCCATGGGACGAATACTAGGATCAATGTCCATGTCGGACTCAGTCGCCGTGAGAGTAGAATCCGGCTGCCCATTGTTTGGCTGCGAAACAGGCAAAATTGTATTAGAATTATTCTTCTCCGTCGTAGTTTCCAAAACGGAGTCAGTGGACGGAGAGAAAGGAGGGAGAGAGAGAGAGCTATAAAGTTAAGTTTGTCTTCGTCACTTAGTTCAGTTGAGTCGGAAGCTGACCGTATAAAATTTCTGTCATTGTCACACAAAATTGTCGATGTTTTATTCGAATAGGATTTCATAGGATCCTGAATGGACATAGCAAAGGAAATACAGACCGTGCCTCCGAAAAATTTCCACGCGGTCAGCCGGCCAAGATGGCCGAAGATGACGTGGCGCTATAATGCTCCGGATTTCTATACGGCGTACGTGTGATAGCCGAGTCGTTCAGATTCTCGAATATGCCGAGAATATGTCAAGGCAGAATTGCCCAAAATAATAGCTCTCCTCTGGTGCAGAGGAGGTTGTTACAATACACTCAAAGAACTACGTAAGAGAGCACTTTGGATAACGCGTCCGTCACTATCGAAGGTTCGATCGGAAGTCTCCAGGGAGAGGATAGGTTTAGATACAGGAAAGGAAAAGTAGAGTAGGGACAACGGACAGACAGGTAGGCACGGAATAAATCAGAAGAGAGGGGCAAAGCGTATAGGCCGGGACGTCACGGTGTCGCGCTGTAGCGGCAACGCGCGTGGGGGCATAGGCTAGTAGAGATATAGAAGGGAAACTCATTGAGGCATAGAATAACTGGAGATTGATATAGCCGAGAGAAAATGACGGAGGAAAAAGGAAAAGCGGCAAGAGTGAAGGAATTAGAGGGGGAAGAACAGGAAAGAGGAAGAAGGGAGAGAAGAGGAAGTACAGGAAATGTAGATTTGATAAAGAGAAAGAGAGAGGAGATAGAGTCGGAAAAATGGGCCTTCAACAGGAGCAAGAAGGTGCAAAGATCACCGCAAAAAGAAGGCAAGGAAATTACAGGAGATGAAAGAAGCTGGATAGAGGAGATAAAGAATGAGGTGAAAGCGGAGATGAAGGGATAAAGGAGATGGTAGAGATAATGAGGGAACAGGGAAGGGAAATTAGACAAGAGGTGGAAGATCTAAGAAGAATCATGGAAGAAAGGGAAAAAAAATGGATGAAGGAGAAAGAGGAGATGGAAGAGAAAATAAGAGAATTGGAGAAGACGGTAACAAAAAGGAAAGAGGAGGGAATAGAAAATGAAGAAGACACAGGAGAGAAGGGTCTGGAGAGAAAGCTAAAAGAAATTGATAAGAAATTAGAGATGAGAGAGGAAAGAAAAAAAAACATAGTTATAAGAGGAACAAAAGGAAAGAGGAACGAAATAGAAAAAGAGGTAAAAGAAATTCTAAAGGAGGTAGGAATAGAGGCGGAAGTGAGCTGTAAGAAGATCATTGAAGATGGCAGAGAGGGAGGTATAAGGATGGCAATAATAGGTCTACAGGGATTGGAACAGAAAAGAAAGATCATGATAGAGAGAAGAAGACTGAGAGAAAAAGGTATAAGAATAGATGATGACCTGACATGGAAGGAGAGAAAGATGAGATGGAATTTAGAAGACATTGCAAGGCAGGAGAGAGGAAATGGTAAGAGAGTAAGGGTAGGATATGGAAAAAATGCAAATAGAAGGAAAATGGAAATGGGAGGAGGATGAGGAGATATTGCGAGACAACGAAGGAAAAGTGTGGAAGAAAAAGGGGGAAGAATAAGAGGCAGAGGATGGAGATAATCCGGAAGAGGAGGAAGAGGAGGTCAAAGAGGGTAAAAAGGAGGAGGAAGAAGAGAACATAGGAGGAAAAGACGGAGAGGAGGATAAGAGAAATGAAGAGAGAGTGAAAAAGAAAGACAAGAGAGAGGAGGAGATTTGGAAGATAGTCTTCCGGAACGTGGCGGGCATAACAAACAAAGATAAAGAGTTCTGGGAGGGGGTAAAGGAATGGGACGTAGTGATAATGATGGAGACATGGCTGGATGAGAGGGGTTGGGAGAGGATGAAAGATAAGATCCCAGGCGAATATAGATGGAGAGTACAGATAGCGACCAGGAAGAACAAAAAAGGAAGGGCGAGTGGAGGCATGTTATTAGGAATACGGAGGAGAATAGAAGAGATAAATGAAGAAGGAAGGGTGGAGGAAGAGGAAGGAAAAATCGAATGTAAGATAAGAATAGGGGAAGAAATATGGAGAATAATAGGACTATATGTAAATGATGATATTGACAGGAAACTAGAAGGCTTGAAGGATAGGATGGAAGAGGGAGAGAAGGGAGTAAAAACTATAACAGGTGGAAACTTTAATGCTAGAACGGGCGAAGAAGGAGGTTGGGAAGTAGAAAACGAGAAGAGGATGGAAGGAGGAGGGAGGAGATCAAAAGACAGGAAAATAAATAGGGACGGAAGAAAGCTACTGGAATTCATAGAGGAAAGAGGCTGGATGATATTAAATGGAGGCGTGAAAGGAGATGAGGAAGGTGAATTTACGTACACAGGAGGGAGAGGTGAGACAGTTATAGACTACGTGATAGGGGAGGAGGAGGCCAGAGAAAGGGTGGAAAGACTGGAAGTAGGAGAAAATGTGGACTCAGATCATCACCCATTAATAGTATGGGTGAGGGGTAAACTTGAGAGAGAGCAGAGAAAGAGAGAGGGAGAAAGAATAAGAAGAAGAGGATTATGGAGCGAGGAGGGAAGAACACAATTCAAAGAGAGGTTAGGGATGATAGAGAGAGGAAAAGGGGAACTACAAGAGGAGATAGAAGTAGGAATAGCAAGGATAAGGAAAGAGGAGAATGTAATAGAGGAGAATGAAAATGAGGGAGGGAGAATGGTCAATAAGGGCAGAAGAGGATGTGGGAGTGGGACGAAGAATGCAAAGAGAAAAAAAGAGAGGTGAGGAAAGAGCTGAGAAAGTAGAGGAAAGGAAAAGGAGAGGTGGAAGGGTACAGAGAAGGGATGAGGGAGTACAGAGAAATGTGCAAAAGAAAGAAGAAAGAGGAAAAGGAAAGGATGATAAGAGAAATAGGGGAAGCGAGAACGGAAGGAAAGGTATGGGAGTTGATAGGTAGAGTAAGAAAAAGAAGGAAGAGGATAAACGAAGAGATAAAGCTGGAAGAGTAGAAGGAGTACTTCATGGAATTAATGGGTGGAATGGAGAATAGGGTAGTGAAGGGAGAAGGAGGAAGGGACAGACAAGAAGAGGAGGAGATAGAACTGGAGGAGGTAAGAAACGTAATAAAGAAATTGAAAACAGGAAAAGCAATAGGTAATGATGGGATACCGAACGAGGCGTGGAAATTCGGAGGAGAGGAAATAGATGGATATGGGAAATTTGTAAAAGGGTATGGAAAGGGGAAGGGTGGCCGGAACAATGGAAGGAAGGGGAAATAATTCCAATAATAAAGAAAGGAGAAGGGAGAGAGGTGAAGGATTATAGAGGAATAACAATTATGTCTTCGATGTACAAGATCTACACAGCGATACTAGCAGAAAGAATAAGGAAGGAGGTTGAAATGAAGAATTTGATTCCCGATAATCAGGCAGGATTTAGAAAAGGAATGGGGACGATGGACCAAATATTCGCACTGAACTACTTGGTAAACAGACAACTGGGAAAGGAGAAAGGAAAGATGACCGTATTATTCATAGATTTGAAAGCGGCGTTCGACTCAGTGGATAAAGAAGTATTAATTAGGGTGATGATAGAGAGAGGAGTGAGGCAGGGATTGGTAGATAGGGTAAAGGAGGTATTGAGAGAAACGAAGAGTAAGGTAAGAATGGGAAGAGAGAGTGGGGGAACATTATGGATGGCGAAGGGCGTGAGACAAGGGTGCCCACTAAGCCCGATGCTCTTTAACCTATTAATCACGGACTTGGAAGATTATATGAAGAAGGGAGGATGGGGAGAAGTAAAACTGAGAGGAGAGAAAATTTACACGTTAATGTATGCGGATGATATAGCACTGATGGCGGAGGAAGAACAGGACATGAGATCGATGATAAGCAGGCTGGAGGGATACCTGGACAAGAAGGGGCTAACCTTGAGTGTAGAGAAAACAAAAATAATGAGATTCAGAAAGGGTGGAGGAAGGAAGAAAAAGTATGAGTGGAGATGGAAAGGAAAGAAGTTAGAAGAAGTTAAAGAATTCAAATATCTTGGATACACACTGAAGGAAAATGGAGGACAGGAGGCGCACATCAGAGAGAGAAGAAGGAAGGCGGCGAGGGTAATGAGGGAAGTTTGGGGGATAGGGAAAAGAATGTGGAAAAAGGATTGGAAAAGAAGGATCTGGCTATACGACACCTTGATATGGACGGTGATGGGATACGGGGCAGAAGTATGGGGATGGAAGGAAAGGAAGGAGGTTGAAGGTATACAAGAGAGATATCTCAGATGGGTATTGGGGCTAAATTGGAGGACACCTGGATATATGGTGAGAGATGAGGTGGAAAGGGAGAAGATGAGAGGCAGAGCTAGTAAGAGAGCATGGAAATTCGAAAAGAAGCTAGAAGAAGGCAACGGAGGGGGAATAGCGAGGAAATGTCTGGAAGAAATGAAGGAGAGATGGAGGAAGGGGAAGATAATAGGAAGGTGGGAGCAAGAAAGAAAGAGTTATCTAGAAGGGTTAGGGGTGAGAGTTGAAGAGGAGGAAGAATTGGAAGCCGAAAATTTGGAGAACAGAGAGAAATTGAAACAAAAGCAAGAAAGGGATGAAAAGATCGCAGACTCGGGATACAACCGGTGGTACAAGTTTATAAGGAAAGATGGGATCCCGGATTACTTAAAGAAGGGCTGGGAGGAAACAAGGTGGAGTAGGATTGCAAGGTTCAGACTCGGTAATGAAATTAGAGAGGGACTATACTGGGAAAAGGAGGAGAATAGAAGGTGTAGGATGTGTGGGAGGAAAGAGGAAACATGGGAACACATATGGGAAGAGTGTACGAGATGGGAGAAGTGGGAAGGAGAGATGTGGCAGGAAGTGGTGGGAAGGTTATTGGGAGAAGAGGGAGAGGGGGAGGAATGGATGAAAGCAATAGAGGAAATGAGAAGAGGGAGAGAGGAGAATGGAGGTGGTGGATGAGAGAACGGTATGAGTGAAATGTATGAGAGAATGGAATGATTGAAAAGATGCAAAGGAAACGGAAGTCCAACCTTAGAGATAAGATAGATATAAGAACGAATAAGCGTATAAGCGTATACCCGACAAAAACAGTTACGTCACATCCTCGTCGAATCCACGTATTTTACGTGGCTTACGTGGATGCAGATTTATCCACTAATTATCTACGTGGATACAACTTTCTTTTTTCATTATTACATCGAGGTACTTTATTCTCGAAATATCATGCAGATTTCATGTAGATATTTCTATTGAAATTATGATTAATCATTCAACGACTCGGTAATATTGTAATGTTAAAAGATATTTTATTAAAATTTTTCAATTGTAATTTTGTATCTGAAATATTTCAGAAATATACCTGCATCATGTTTTTTATAATATTTATAATATTTATATTATAATATTATAATATTTATATTTATATTTATATTTTATATAATATTGTATTTGCAATATTTCTTAAATCTTTTAGAAAGATAAAAAAATTTGCTAAAAAAAGATTATATCTGTATGTTTCTAAATATGTAATAGTACATATGTATATAGAATATGCTTCCTCGCTTTGCCGTTATGCGGCGCTGCATCAAATTAGCTAACTCGTATTCAACTTTTCGTCATAAAGTGTATATAAAGAACTGATACTAACACGGTCCGAAGTTTATTTTTTCTTTTAAGGACCGTCTACGATGGAAGTAATATTGGTGGAGTGGACGGTGAAGTAAGGCGTAAGCGAATGGTTCTTTTCCATTTTGCATTACTCCTAGTCTTACGCCTTACTCCACCGTCCACTCCACCGATATTATTTTTATTGTAGACGGTCCTTTAGTCAGTTTAATTTAATAAACTGATTTAATTTAAAATAATTTGTTTAATAATCTGGATCGCTTGTTGGGATTCAGAATATGGAACAGATTATTTGAAATTAAACGGATAAATGGGAGATAGCCTATTTATTGCGTATATTAAAAATAAAATATAAATAAAAATAAAATTATTCTTATGGCCGAGTGTATTTATATACTTTTATAAATGTCCAAGATATTCACTTATCAAAAATGAAAAAAGTAATATGTCTCGAAAGTTCATGAAATTTTCACATAGATTCCACGTAGACTCTAGTACCGTTTTTGAGCGGATTATCCACTCGAATATCCACGTGGATTCAACGATATTAATCTACGTGGTAATAACGTGGATTTCACATACTGTTTTTGTCGGGTAAGCGTAAGCGAGCGAGCGAGAGAGCGAGGGAGCGAGAGATCGAGACCAGGGCGGGATAGGAAGCACGATTAATGTACAGGGTTGGGTACGTCCCTTCAAAACGCCAATTGTAAAGGTTTGGGTACGTTCCTTAAAAACGCCCTTTAAGGCCCCTTCGGGATATAATAAAGTACTTATTCTATTCTATTCTATTCTATTAAATTAGGTGAAAATATATTATTTTGAATAAAATATTTGTTACAATATAAAATGTAATTTTATCATTGTTTCATATAAATAGTTTAGTTTAATTTTATATTTTCACAAAATATAAAAACAAAATTACACTAAAATAATATATCTCTTGTTAAATTTATATTATTATAAAGTTCTATATTCCATTCCGCTTTTATATGACTGGGTTCCCCATGGAATATATTTTACGCAAAAACGGAAAAAATTCTAACCTAAAATTTACAATAATTCTGAATTAGCTTTGTTTTTTCGTAAATTATATTCCATTGGAATTTTCCATTTATTATAAAGATATTTTTTTACAAAATTGATTATTTTTGTTAACTACAATTTATAAAAAATAATTTTTTACTCTTACTTATTTCCGCTTTTTCCGGTACATGGGGAACCCGGTTATTTAAAATCGGAACAGATATGTCGTTTGGAGAAACGTTCTGATTGGTTACCCCCACTATACTTCTTTTCCGTTCCGCTTTTTCTTCTACGTGGGACTGCATCCTGAGAAGGGCCATGCCGTCATTTTTCGTGTGACGGTTTCACTAAGCCACGCAGTGGCGCCCCGTGGATCCATTTTAGAGCCGACGGAACTACATAGCCAGATCCACTTTTCGATGCCATGGTAAAACCATCGATTGGTGCGTGTTCGGACTAGATCCATAATTGTGGATCAAAATGATGAGAACATATGAGAACATATTATGGGTTTATTAATTGTTTTATTACATATTAACTGCGCGTAATCTCTTTTGTTTTAATACATATTATGAATTCGAATAATTGATCATATGAGAAAAAACTATTTCACACTAAAAATATTTATTTATCATAAAACTTTGCGAGACATCTTTATACATATATGTGTGTCGTCACGCACATATAAAGACGTCTCGCAAAATTTTATGATAAACATTTTCAGTGTAAAATAATTTTTTTTCTCATGATCAATTATTCGAATTCATAATATGTATTAAAACAAAAGAGATTACGCACAGTTAATAGTATGTAATGTGTGTGTGTGTGTGTGTGTGTGTGTGTGTGTGTGTGTGTGTATGGTATGTACGTATGTATGTACGTATGTATGTATGAAAGCGATGCGAGAGTAACATGAGGAAGCGAGAAGGACGAATGAAATAACAATAAGAGCAAACGAGATAGAGATAGCACGAGCAACGACGGGAGCGTTCGAAATGGCCACGTTCGAAATGGCCACGGATAAATTTGACCACGTTCGAAATGGCCACGTTCGAAACGGCCACGTTCGAAACGGTCACGTTCGTAATGGCCACTCGTTCGTAATGGCCACGTTCGAAACGGCCACGTTCAGAACGGCCACGTTCGAAATGGCCACGTTCGAAACGGCCACGTTCGTAATGGCCACTCGTTCGTAATGGCCACGTTCGAAACGGCCACACGTTCGAAACGGCCACACGTTCGAAACGGCCACACGTTCGAAACGGCCACACAACTTTTCACGCGAAGCGAGGGGGCCGAAGGCCCCCCTTGCACCCCCCCCGTGTGTGTGTGTGTGTGTGTGAGAGAGAGAGTGCGTGTGTGAGGGGATAGTGTTTCCAACATTCCGTGGCCATTCCGAACGTGGCCGTTTCGAACGTGTGGCCGTTTCGAACGTGTGGCCGTTTCGAACGTGTGGCCGTTTCGAACGGGAGGGTCCCGTTAGCGCACGGTGCGATAGCGCACCAACCCGATAGCACACGAAAAATTGACACAATTCCCGATAGCGCACCAACCCGATAGCACACAAAGTAAATCGCGCACAATCCCGATAGTGCACCAACCCGATAGCGCACGGATTCACTTTGCAACTTTTCACGCGAAGCGAGGGGGACGGGGTGGGTGCGGGAGGGGGGTTGAAGGCCCCCTTGCACCCCCCCCCGTGTGTGTGTGTGAGAGAGTGTGTGTGTGTGTGAGAGAGTGCGTGTGTGAGAGTGCGTGTGTGAGGGGATAGTGCTTTCGTGCGCTATCGGGTTGGTGTGATATCGGGTTGGTGCGCTATCGGGATTGTGCGCGATTTACTTTGTGTGCTATCGGGACGTGGGCTATCGGGTTGGTGCGCTATCGGGAATTGTGTCAATTTTTCGTGTGCTATCGGGTTGGTACGCTATCGCACCGTGCGCTAACGGAACCCGCTCGTTTCGAACGTGGCCGTTCCGAACGTGGCCGTTTCGAACGTGGCCGTTTCGAACGTGGCCATTTCGAACGTGGTCAAATTTACCCGTGGCCATTTCGAACGTGGTCAAATTATATCCACTCGCAACGACGATTCGAGCCTCGAGCTCAAGAATCGGATTTTTCTTGCGCGCTATTATTTTGCTCTCATTCGTTCCTATGACTGTCTCGCTCGCTCCTATTACTGTCTCGCTCGCTCCTATTACTGTCTCGCTCGCTCCTATTATTGTCTCGCTCGTTCTTGTTACTGTTTCGCTCGCTCTCGATTCTTGGGTCCGCTTATCTTCTATGGCCGCATTCAGCTATCTATGGCCGCATTCAGCAGACTCAACTGCTAAGTAGCAATCGAACGTGATTGGTTTCTACTTTCAGGTCCGACCAATCAGCGTCGAATTACATCGGAAAATCTAGTAATGTTGCCCAACTGTTGAGTCCGCTGAATGCGGCCTATCACGATTGTCAAGTGTGACAGAGAAAGTAAGACCATGAGTAGAGAGCGAGGGAGATGACTTATCATCAAAGAGTTCCGAAGTACTCTTACAATCGGTTTCTTCGCATCCTCTATCCATTCGCAATTCACGAAAATGTAAACATCTTATATAATAAAAATGGAAACTTTTAGTAATTATGTAATTTGCAATTAACAATTACATTTTTTTTTCGAAACAATTTTGTGTTTTCTTTACACCAATTGATTCCTCTCATTATTTTGTACATAAAAGTATTAAGGTAAGATAATCGAAAAATGATTATTTTACAAGATATTTTACGGTTTATGTAAAATTAAGAAATTATTTCAAGCTTCATAACTCGAAAAGTACTCAATGAAAAAATACTTTATTATAGTGTTTTGAAAAGCCCTCAAGATAAGCTACAAGAATATGTAATGAAAAATAGGGGGTTCCATTTAAGAAATTTAAGATGACCTTTACGTGACCTTGACAACACTATTCAAGGTCGTACCAATATTACTATATAATACGTTACTTGAAACCCTACAACTTTTGTCTGAAATATTTTTGTCTGTCGTTCTTGGTTTTCGAGATATTTGGCTGGCACGGGTGGTCTGATACACCCTGTATATATGTGATTAGTTTTACAATTAAATATATACCTGAAATGCATATTAAATTCTAAAGCAGTATAATTAGACACAATTCTTTCAACATAATTTTTTAAACGAAATCTGTTTTTTTCTTTTACATTTCTGGACAATTGCAGCTTGTATTTCATTCTCATCGCTAGAGGAAGATAAATAAAAAAAAGGTAGTGAATCTTCATCAGAAGATTCACAAGCTAATTCTAAAAATTGAGTGAGAAAAATTCGTTGGTCTTTATTCATTTTGTTTTTCTTAACCTTATATTTATTATTGACAAGCAGAGGATGTTCGCTATTCGATGCGATTTTGAATTTTGAGCGCGTTATATAGCGTTCCGAAATAAATCATGCTTAAGCGCGCTTATGATTTCGGACCGGTCTTTGGCGCTGTTGGCACCATCAGCACTGTATGCGCATTTCGGACCGCAGCCTCAATCGTTGATTAAAGGGTTGCCAACACGACAAAGTAATTCAGTGTGACCAATTGTATTTCTAACAATATACAGAGAGAACCTCCGGGAACTTAGTCAGGCAACTTCGACATTTTTAATTTTTTTTTTTTAATCGTTTGTTGGTCGTTTGTCGGTGATTGTTGGCCTAATTTCAACGTTTGTTGGTTTATATATTTTTTTCAAACAAAAAAAAAATCAACGTGAAGTTAGCCGGCGAAATCTCATTTTCGTTTAAAAAGCGGTTCAATCGATGCGGAATCGTTTGGAGATGATTGTTGGCCTAATTATAACGTTTGTTGGTTCATTATTTGCTTAAAAAACGAAAAATAAACTTTTACATTAAGGCCGAATCTACAATAGGAATAAGCCTTAAGGAATTGATCAATCACAGTTGAATGTGAAATAGTAATCGAATATGATTGGTTAATTTCTTACGACAAGCATGGAGCTGACACACACACACACGGGGGGGGTGCAAGAGGGGCCTTCGGCCCCCCTCCCGCACCCACCCCGTCCCCCTCGCTTCGCGTGAAAAGTTGCAAAGTGGAACCTCGCTTCGCGTGGAAAGTTGCAAAGTGAAACCTCGCTTCGCGTGGAAAGTTGCACCCTCCTGCACCCACCCTGCCGGTAGGGGTGCCTACGGTAGGGTGCAACTTTCCACGCGAAGCGAGGTTCCATTTTGCAACTTTTCACGCGAAGCAAGGGGGACGGGGTGGGTGCGGGAGGGGGGCCGAAGGCCGAAGGTCGTAAGAAATTAACCAATCATATTCGATTACTATTTCACATTCAACTGTGATTGTTCAATTCCTTAAGGCTTATTCCTATTGTAGATTCGGCCTTAATGTAAAAGTTTATTTTTCGTTTTTTAAGCAAATAATGAACCAACAAACGTTATAATTAGGCTAACAATCATCTCCAAACGATTCCGCATCGATTGAACCGCTTTTTAAACGAAAATGAGATTTCGCCGGCTAACTTCACGCTGATTTTATTTTTTTGTTTAAAAAAAATATAAACCAACAAACGTTGAAATTAGGCCAACAATCACCGACAAACGACCAACAAACGATTAAAAAAAAAAATTAAAAAGTGGAAGTTGCCCGGCTAAGTTCCCGGAGGTACTGAGAGAAGCCAATATAATTGTAGAAATACAGTGGGAGCTTTCCAGCAAGCGACACAAGTCGACACAAACATCATTCTATCTTCGTTATTCATTGGAGTTAAAAAAAGACAGAATGATGTTTGTGTCGACATGTGTCGCTTGCTGGAAAGCTCCCAGTATATCGTCAGAAATACAATTGGTCATACTGAATTATTTTGTCATGTTGGCAACCCTTTAATCAACGATTGAGTTAATCGGAGTTTGGTCGAAGCGGCCCTTAGGCCCAGTTCCACAATCCAGTTAACCCGAGTTTAAATGGCGAATGGACCAATCAGGACCCAGTTTAACGTATTAAACTCGGGTTAACTCGAGTTGTGGAACTGGGCCTTAGGCTGATGGCAGAGAACGAGATGTTAGCGCTTACGTCTGTCAGAGAAAAACGTACATGCAACTTACGTATACGTTTTTCTCTGTCTTACTTTACGTCCACGACTACTACAGATGTAAGCGCTTACATCTCGTTCTCTGCCATCAGCCTTAGGGCCTGAGCAGAATGGCTGCCTTATAATTTTAAGACTATGTTTTATGCCTTAGGTCTTTGTCTTAGGTAACGCACAATACTGTTTTATGTCTCAAGCCTTAATGTACATGCGAACATTTGTAAGGACTAAACGTATGTATATATAAACACATAAATAACAATTCCATTATGTAACTAATAATATTAAATGAATATTTTATAAATACTTATAACATTATACATTTTTAACTCAAATATGTAATAATGATATTTCATATTTCGAAATATAGTTCAATAAATGTGAATATAGCCTAACTCTTTTTTGTTCAAAGAAATTCATTTAATATACTTATAAATAAAATCAAATATTTGATTTAATAGTATTATATATGGTATTATATGTTTATTTTACTATCAAATTAAATATTATTTGATTTAATATAATATTATATGTTTAAAAATCTTATTAATTATTAAATTTATATAATATTCAATCTAATTTATTTTACAGAAAACAATTCAAATTTCAAAATGATGCAAAGGAATAAGCAATTTTTACTGCTTTTTTTATATTGGATGCTTACATATAAATTATTAAAACGAAAGAAACTACATATGAGATGGTATAAAAGAAGATGGTATGTGCGACCTATAAATCAATTGAGGCATAAATATGGCGATTATGAAACACTTTTTCAAGATTTGAAAAATGATGAAAATTTGTTTTTTCGTTATACAAGAATGAATTTATCATTATTTAACAAGTTATGTCAATTAACTGAACCTTATTTAACAAAGAATAGTTATCGAGCATTTCCTGCAGAACAAAGATTGATAATAGTATTAAGGTAATTATAAGTAATTTCTGTATTATAGCTTTTTAAAGTAATTTTATCTTACAAATTACAATAAAGTACAAATTTGATTAAAGTAATAAAGACAAATTCTAATAGACTAAACAATTATTTTAGACCAGTTACAAATATAAAAGTTGAATTAGTATATATCTTTTGTACGCTGTTTTGTCAAATATGAAAAATACATTTAAAAATTGCTTAAGATAATTAATCGAAACATGCTTTAACAGAGAATAAGAGAAAGAAAAAGAAAATAAGTAATTTTTTTGTGATAAATAATAATAATGCAAATATTATAAAAAAAATGTTTTTTTTAGATATCTTGCTACTGGAGATCTTCCTTTATCTATCGCTCTAGCATTTCGAATTGGCGAGTCAACAGTGCGTATGTTAATTAAAGAAGTATGTCAGGTTTTAATAAATGTATTACAACCAATATATCTATCACAACCAAGTGAAGAAGAATGGAAGTCTTACGCTGAAGGTTTTTGGAAAAGATGGAATGTGCCAAATTGTGTGGGGGCAGTGGATGGAAAACATATTACTTTGCAATGTCCTCCTAATTCAGGAAGTCTATTTTATAATTATAAAAAATATTATAGTATCGTTTTGATGGCAGTGGCGAATCATGTGTATAGATTCACCTTGATAGATGTTGGTGCTTATGGTGGTAACAGCGATGGCGGAATTTTTAATGATTCCTTAATTGGAGAAAATCTGAAAAACGAAAATTTAAATTTACCAAAGGGGATTTTTAAGTTACCTGGTAGTGAGATCTATACACCAACTTTCTTATTAGCAGACGATGCTTTTTCATTAAATACTAGAATTATGAAACCATATACAGGAAAGAATTTAGATGAAAAACAAAAAATATGCAATTATAGATTTTCTCGAGCTAGACGAACAGTCGAAAGCGCCTTTGGCATATTTTCTAATAGATGGAGAATATTTCGACAATCCATTTGCATGCTACCAAAAACAGCTGATATAATAACAACAGCATCGCTCTGCTTACATAATTTTGTAATGTTTGAAGAAGAACGATGTAACCTAAAGCATGTAACATATAGCTCTAATCAATTTCTTGAAAACGATGCAAATGAACATGTATGAAACATTTAAATATTTTTATTTTACTGATAATAATAATAATAATAATAATAATATATAACTTTTGTGTGTGCTTAAAATTTTGGTAAATTAAAAAATGTTTAACATTTATTATAATAAATACAATAAAATAGTCAAATAAGTAAATAAATTATGTGGATAATATTATAATTGCAATTCTACATTTACAATTTTTACAGATTTTAATTAAATACTACATTTTTAATCTGATTAATCATATTTTTTTTTAAAGGAAATGCAGTGGTTGTCTTTACCAGAAAATCTATGTTATGATGGAACTATATCTTCTGCTTTAAAACAAAGAGAAACATTATGTAAATATTTTATATCACCCGAAGGAGAAGTACCATGGCAGTATGATTACGTGCGAAGAGGAGCATATGGAGAAAATATTTAGCAATATAAGTAATCATTTATGTACATCTATATAATTTTCAATTACATAATTAATAAGATATACATTAGAAAAATGTATGCAAAATATGCGATCAAATTAAATTAAGAATATAGCTAATAAGGAAGTGTTTCAGAACTACAATGCACATTTTCAAATTACATAAGTAAATAAAACATCTTAAATAAAAAATATTTCTTTGAATATAATAAATAAATAAATCATAACCCATCTTACTTTAAGAAAAACAAAATAATACATATAAAAACATTATTTTTCTTAAATTACCTCTTAAACATATGTAACAGTCTTTCGATAATATCACATAATATCACGTGAATGAAAATAAACAAAAATACTTTTTAAGCATATTGAATAATAAAATTAAAATTCTATTTAAAAAAAACAATGTAATTAAAATCATTATATCAAACTCTCAAAATCTTTTTATGTAAGATATAACAACTTTTTCATAACGTTATATATGTAACAAAAAATAATACTTAGTGCAAAATAAAAAATTAAAATAATTTATGAAGAAAATAAGAAATATAAAAAATATTATATCTTCTGTAATGGAGAAAATAAAGCATCAGTTATCATCTTCTTTCTGATATTTTTTTCAGATTGTGGAAGATGTGCCAAGTGAACAACAATAAATTGAGTAAATGCTTCATCTTCATTTGTATTCTCATGTTTATTATCTAAAATACCAATTATTTTCTGGCTAACCGATGAAAATATATTTTCAAGTTCCTTTGTTTCATCGACTTTGCTTTTCTTATATTTACCAGGCTTTATATGTAATACATTTGAATCATTTTCAGTCTTGCGTTTATGTATTGCATGTGCTTGTAGAGTATCTTCTAAAATATTTTCTTTATTTTTTTCATTAAAATTGTCTTCTTTTTCGTTTGTAGAATCATTTGATTTTTCATTGACATCAAATACTTCGTTTGAACTTGATTTTGGAATTTTTGTTGATAGCTCTAAAGATGATGCAGAAGATGTTAAAGTTTCATTTGCTTTTATATTACTGCATGTTCTGAAAATATAAGAATATATAAGTATACATATATTATACTATTCAAATACGAGCTTTTCTAGCAATTATCATTACAAACCTCCGTCTCTTGACATAATTATTAAGAAAAGATAATTGAGTATAAAATGCAAAGGGCTTATGAGTTGACGCAGCACTTCCACTCTTATATTGACTATCTATGATTCGTTTCTCACGATTATATTGATTTCTTAGAGATGCACATCTAGTTTGACAGTACTCAGGCGTATAAAAATTACCTGTAAAAATGTTAAAATAAATTCATCATTATATAATACAATTAACAATAAAATGTACAATAACAAATATTAATTAAAAATAACATTTACCATAATTTTTATCTTGCATTATTTTAGAAATTTCATTCCAAGCATTCTCTTTAATTATTTTATTTTTAAAATCATTGTGCCCTTTATTGTACAGAAATGGACGTTCTCTATATAATTCAATTAGAAAAGCATCACCGTCTTTTTCTTCTATGGAAATATTATTGTTTTCATATTCATTTGATTCTTCATTGTATGTATTAGAGTCGTAATATTGATGATCTTCCATTTTGACTGACTAAAAAAATTAATAAAAGAATATATAGACAACTTGTATTTTAGAGAGTATATGCATATATGTAGATTTAATTAAACGTTATACATATTAATTTTAATAATTAATAAGATTTTTAATATACAGTACTATTAAATAAAAAAATATTTGATTTGATAGAACATTTTATTTATAAATATATTAAATGAATTTCTTTGAACAAAAAAGAGGTTATATTCACATTTATTGAACTACATTTCGAAATATGAAATATTATTATTACATATTTGAGTTAAAAATGTATAATGTTATAAGTATTTATAAAATATTCATTTAATATTATTAGTTACATAATGGAATTGTTATTTATGTGTTTATATATACATACGTTTAGTCCTTACAAATGTTCGCATGTACATTAAGGCTTGAGACATAAAACAGTATTGTGCGTTACCTAAGACAAAGACATAAGGCTTAAAACATAAGTCTTAAAATTATAAGGCAGCCATTCTGCTCAGGCTCTTTACTGTAGCCGGTTATATAATACGTCGCATGTCGCAGACGGATATCGATAATCGTTAGTCGCATGTTGTATGTCGGATAAAGCCTCGTCTACAATAGTCGCAAAGGTTGTGTCGCATGTCGTAAGTAGTAGTGTCGCAGAAAAGTTTGTTGTATGTGTCGCTAGACAAGTGTCTACAATAGTCGCAAGGATTGTTTACAATGGATCTGCAGCAACTATTAATTTTTCTGCAACTTTGCTCAGAATTTTTAAATTTATTATCCTTATATACCCGTTTGCTCAGTGAATCAAATAAAAAACACAAATAAAAACGAAAATATACCGCGGATCAACTAGCAACACACGCGACTGTGCTGTGATTGGCTGATTTCTTGCGACATGCTTGTCGCAGTCGCAGAAAGTTGAAGTTGGTTCAACTCCGTGCGACAAGAGTTTTTGCGACTGCGACACACTGCGGCAGCCTACGACATTCTCATACGACATGCGACACAGCCTGTGCGACTATTGTAGACAAAGCTTGCGACTATTGTAGACGAGGCTTTAAAACTACGACATACTATTATACAAAATAGATCGCAAGTCGCATGAAATTTTAAGGTTACAAATAATAATTAAATAGAAATATAAAATGGGTGATATGGAAATCTCAGAAATTTATTTAAATTTCTTATTAATTTGGATACAAATTATCAAAATGAGACTCATAATCAGAAGAAGGCATAGAAAAGTGAGAAGATGGTGGGTAAAACCTCACATTTACACGAATATTAGACAAAAATTTGGGGCACATCAAAAATTGTTTACATATTTCCAAACAACTGATCATGAGGAGTTTTATAATTTAACACGAATGTCAGTACAGCAGTTTGATTATTTACATGATCAATTAAAACCATTGTTGATAAAAAGAAGTCGAAGAGAACCATTGCCAACAGAAATACGTATTGCAGTGACATTGAAGTAAGTTTAATAATGTTTTCTATTGCAATTATATTTAATGGTAATTTAATTATTTATAGTATATTTATTCCTTAAATTGTCTTTTAATAATTTTAAAATTATTTTCAGTTTTTTAGCTCATGGTGATAGCATGAATACTCTCGCTTTGTTTTATCGAATAGGCAAATCAACTTTGTACAAAATTATTCCAGAAGTATGCAATGCTATTTGGGAAATATTGCAACCAAAATATCTTCAATGTCCGCAAGAAGAAAATGAATGGATAAAAATTGCAGAGGATTTTAACAATATTTGGAATGTCCCCAATTGTATTGGAGCTATAGATGGGAAACACTGCCGAATCCAAGCTCCACCTAATTCAGGCAGTGCTTTTCACAATTATAAAAGCTATTTCAGCCTTATATTACTGGCTATTGCAGATGCTCGTTATCGTTTTGTTTGGGTAGACATTGGGGACTATGGTATGTATTATTACAAGACTAGAAAAGAAATTTGTTAAGAAGTTATAAATAACTTCTTATATTTTCTGATTCTTATATTTTATATAATTATTTTCTTATATGATTCGTATGTTTTATATATTATATATTTTTTATAGATGTTTTTAATATTTCAGGTTCCCTAAATGATGCTGGTATTTGGTCAAATACCACAATGAAAAAAGCATTTGAAGACAATACTATATTTATACCGAAAGCTCGTCCTTTGCCTAACACAAATTGTTCATTACCATTCTGTTTGGTTGGTGATGAAGGATTCCCCCTAAAGACATATTTGATGCGTCCATTTGCGAAAAGAAATTTACAAAATAATGATCACAAAATATTTAACTATCGGTTATCAAGAGCACGTCGAATAGTTGAAAATACTTTCGGAATTCTCGATTCGCAATGGCGGATTTTACATAAACCATTAGCTTTAAAATTGAGTACTGTAGAAAAGATCATCCAAGCAGTAACTTGCTTACATAATTACATTATAATTACAAACATAACAAACAATCAATATTTAAATAAAAATAGCGTTGATCAAGAAGATGCTAATGGTACTATAATACCAGGTGATTGGCGCAATGTAATAGAAGAACATGGTTTCATTAATCCTTTAGGACGAATCGGTGCTAATATTGGTACAGCTGCAGCTATCAGACAACGTGAAATTCTTACAAAATATTTTGTTTCAGAAGAAGGAAGTATTCCGTGGCAATGGAAATGTATATAATAAATGTGATATATAATTTTTGTATTAAATTTTTTATAAATTAAAAAATATAACTACAATATATAGTATTTTACATTACTATCACAGTGTCTCATTTTTCATTTCAATTATTTTTTAGAAAGAAACAACTCTACATTTTTTTCTTTTCTTCTCTATAATAAGAACACTTACTTAAATTTTTTTGTAACGTAAAAATATTAGAAACAGTTTATAAAATTAAAAATCGTTTGTCAAAACACACATAATATATTCCAATATTAAAGATTACTTATATAATTTAAGCTCTTATATACTCTAAATACGTCACATATGAGATTAATAATATAACGTTACATAAAACTTAATTACTAACTGAAATATGTACTCTAACTTAATATTGCATTGTTGATTTAATATTTATAATATATATTGTTTTTATATATTGTTTAGCCTTAATATACTATTATATTAGAAATAAAAATATAAATGTAAATAATATAAGACTGGTAAAACTAACAAAATTTTTTTTTATACCATAAAATATAAAAATAAAAAACAGGAAACAAAACTGCACCAATATTTGAGTACTAAAAATATTGCTATTTTTAGTATCTAGAAAAATCTAATTATTTAAAAAATCTGGCAAAAAATTTTAAAATATAATTGTTATAATTTATGTTTTATAACCTTTCTTCATACTTCTGAATTATTTGAAGTACTTCAATAAGACATTGGGTCTTATTTTTCGCACTAACATAGTTTAACCCTTCTTGTATAGCAAATATGTATCCATCGTTTTTACGTTTATGATCACTAAATTGTGATGAAATTGCTTTCACAGCCGTAGAAATTGCAGAACTTGCTTCCGCTAAATCTTTATTTATTTCATCATCTTTGGTCTTTCTACGTTTGGCAAAATTGTCCATTTCCGGTACACTTTTTCGTATAGGTTTAAACATAGGCTCATTTTCCGATTTTTGAGAGCCAGAACTTGAACTTGCTATTGAAAATTGTTTGCTACTTAGACTACTGCAACTGGACATGACACTTGCAGGTCTTTTTATTACTTCATCGACATTTAATATCACATTTTCTTCATTGTTTACTAGTAATGTATTATCTGAGATATTTTTTATTATATTAATATTATAAAGATTATTAGTAAACAATAATTTCTTTTCAGTAATACAAACCTTCGATAAAATCACTGGGTACATTATAATCATGTTCATAAAACGGTGAAGAATAATTTATACTTTTATTAGATTCCTCAAGTGGCAGCAAATTATTTTCTTCTGGTAGACTTGCCTTTGATAAAGAAATCGTTGATTGGTTTAGAGGAACAAATGATGATTTCGTTCTATTAATAAAATAAAAAAATAAAATATAAGAAAAGAAAAATTATTAAAAAATCAAATAACCTATTTATTTTATTGGTTATTCTCTTGATGAATATAATGCCTCAAAATAAATTATTACTTACTGTTAAAAATGTATGTGACTAGCTGACAGCTTTTGTGTCAATGGAACAGCAGTGTTTGTATCAATGGCCCATATTCTGAATCCTCTTTTATCGATAAAAGTGCCTCTAAAAGTGGCATATAAGCCTTCTGATTGGCTACAGGCCACTTTTAGAAGCACTTTTATCGATAAAAGAGGATTCAAAATATGGACCAATATGTACATCTAATTTTAATATTACACAAACTGAGACTTACCGTCGATGAGCTATGTGAGGAATCAAAAATAACATGTTACGATATAACTCCCATTCTTTTACTGGTTCATATCCAGAACCTGATGGTGCCAACTTTTTTTTCGATTTTCTCTTCCAAACATATCTCTCAAGGAAGACCAACCGTTTCTCAATTGCTTCAGCTATATAAAAAATAAATTATAATTTGCATTTATTATAAATATAATATTTATAAAAAAGTATTTATATACCTGACATATCTACATGATACAAATTTTTTAAGTTTCCACTTATTCTTGACCATGTTTCCTTCTTTTTACTGGTATTCTTAAAATTGACATCACTTTTATCATATAAACATTTATTTTCACGAATAAAATCAATTAAAATTTCATCAACGCTGATAGACTCCATCTTAACCTAAAAGAATTGTTTCTTAAACATAAGTCGTAAGCCAACAAGATGGGACATGGCCATCTTTCTTTACGACAACGACAATCGACTTGTGACAACTTTATGCGTCAGCCGACAACAGAGTGCGCATGCGTGCGACATCCGTTTGCGACCTGCGACGTATTATATAACCGGCTGTAGCGGTAGGTGAACCAACCGTAGCGCTGCTACAAGTGCTCTGCAGCAGTGATGGTAGGCCGGGCGGTTTTTTCGCGCATGCGCAGTAGTAATCACAGTAAAGCAACGGTGTATCAGGTAGCGGATTATGGGCGCAAAAGTTTTGGCGGGCAACAGCATCTGAGTCGGTAATGCCAGAACGAAGTCCCGAGTCCCGAGTGAGTGTTATAGTGTCATAGTGTTTAAAAGTACAGCGAGAAAAGTGATTAGTGTGCTGTTGGTCGCTCGTAAAAATTTTCTAAAAATTTTTCTTCAGAAATTTATTTAAGGACGACCAGTGACACACCTTTTGCTTTTACTAGATACTTCGTTAACGCCGCGTTCGCGGCGCATGCGCGAAAAACCCGCCCGGCCTACCATCACTGCTCTGCAGTACTTGTAGCGCTTACTTAACCGCACCAATAATTTAATATAGACTGCGGTCAAGGGGACGCTGAAGATGCTTTGAAGCGTTTGATTGACCAATCAGGGTAAAAGGAGTAAAAATTTCTTTAACCTGATTAGTCAATCAAACGCTTCAAAGCATCCTCAGCGTCACTTTGACCGCAGCCATTATCTGCGGTCGGGAAGACACTCTCTCTCTCTCTCTCTCTGGATCAGGTTAAAAAAATCTTTACTCCTTTTGTCCTGATTGGTCAATCAAACGCTTCAAAGTATCCAGAGCGTCTCCCCGGCCGTAGTCATAATCAACAAATTGTCACAAACGTCACAAATGAGAGTTGGAATTTCACAAACACCGATTTCTATGGGTGCATCCAGAAGCAGAACCGCTCACTAAGCGGCTAAGTAGCAATCGAATGTAATTGATGATTCAAAGATAGAAACCAATCATATTCAATTGCTACTTAGGGTGAGTTTCACCATCTCCGGTTAATAATAATCGGCCGATTAACTCACTCTCTATCTTTCTTTAAAGGCATAGTTAGGAGACAAAGAGTGAGTTAATCGGCCGATTATTATTAACCGGAGATGGTGAAACTCACCCTTAGGCCCAATTCCACAACTCACTTTAACCGAAGTTTAACTCGTTAAAGGAGGATTTACATTGCGTCCAATGTCCGATGTATGACGTCCGATTGGATACAGTGGGCTTTGGGCGCAATGTAAATCCTTCTTTAACGAGCTAAACTTCGGTTAGAATAAGTTGTGGAACTAGGCCTTAGGCCCAGTTCCACAACTTATTCTAACCGGTCTAGCTCGTTAAAGGAGGATTTACATTGCGTCCCAAACCCATTGGGTGCATCCAGAAGCATAACCGCTCACTGAGCGGCTAAGTAGCAATTGAATGTGATTGGTGAATTCAAAGATAGAAACTAATCACATTCAAATGAAAACAATCTACAAAAAAGGTCCCGATCAAATCACAAATTTAAATACGTTTAAAAGGCTTAAGACCAACACCAGTTATTAATGCGTGAAATTAATACAAAAACATAATAAATTATATAATAAAATATCCGAAAGATACAAATTACATTAAAACGAACATGACAAACGCTCGCGTTTCAACTCAATTCGAGTCCTTTTCAATGTCAGAATTAAATATAAATTAAAACCGTTGGAGAATAAACTCTAAGAATATAAACCGTAACGCATGAAGGTCGGTAAATAAAAGCGCACGGAAATATAGAAAAACGCATGTGTCGCTCGAAGATCGCCAATACATGTGAAAATCGCAAATCATGATCCATCAATCGCAAACATTCGGCAAATGCAACGCAAATCCGCGAATTATTGGAAAAATTATATATTATCATTTGTCCGCCTCCGGGGTATTCCTTGAAAGAGCCGTTACACCTGCCATCACAGCCATCCAAAAAAGCCAGGAATAAAGCCTTCCACAGCTAATATCGTTATGAACAGGGATCCAGTTAGGAGGATTACTAGTGAGCTGAGAAATTTGTTAACACGTTGGTGTAAAAAAGAATACATTTGTAATAGAACGATGAGATCTCTTTACGTGAGTGATGGGATACTACCCCGAGCGTATGGCCTACCAAAAATCCACAAAATTAACCATCCGTTACGTATTATTGTTTCTTCCATCAATAGCCCACTATATTTTCTTGCATCTTATATTCATAATATCCTGTATGATAATTTACCCAGAGCCAACAGTCATGTCTCTAACAGTTTTATTCTCATTGACAAATTGAAAAACGTTTTTATTGATGATCATATTGACTTAATTTCTCTTGATGTAACTAATCTTTTTACTAATGTACCACATGATTTGATTATTGGTGGAGTTGCAAAGAGATGGCATTTGATTGAACATAATACGAATATACCTTATAACGAATTTTTGATTGCTCTGAAACTTATTTTAGATTCTACTTTTTTTAAATTTAATGGTGTTATTTACAGACAGATTTTTGGTATGCCCATGGGGTCCCCTCTCTCCCCCACGTTAGCTGACATAGTTATGCAGGATCTAGAAAATAGGGCTATTCTCTCTTTCCCGTTTTATCTGTCGTTCTATGTTAGGTATGTTGATGACATTTTGTTGGCAGCTCCTTCTCTTCATATTCCTCATATTCTCCGAGTTTTTAACTCTGTCCACAAAAGATTACAATTCACCATCGAATATTCCAATAACAGCTCTATCAATTTCTTGGACATGACTCTTACTATTAGAAACAATTTCTTGGAATTTAACTGGTATCAAAAACCTACGTTTTCAGGGAGGTTTCTGAATTTTCTTTCACATCATCCGATATCACATAAAAAAGGGGTTATTATAGGTCTGACGGATAGGGTTTTTAAACTTTCGCACCCTCGCTTCCATGAAGATAATTTAAAATTTATAATAGAAATTCTCATTAGCAATGATTATCCGATTGATTTCATTTTTAGGAACATTGGGAACAGAATTAGATCCTTAATCTCTAACAACCACATGGTGGTTTCTGATTACTCCCAACCTCCGTCTACCTCCCAACCTCCGTCTACCTCTCAGTCATTTTTTGTGGTTCCTTTTATTAATAATATTCCCTACAAATTTCTACAGTTAATCAATTCTTACAACAGGAAACTAGCTTTTACGGTCAACAAGTTAAGTTTCTTTATAAAATTATATAAAGATCCTATCGACAGATTGAGCCATTCGAATGTTATTTACAAAATTTGTTGTAAAGAATGTGATAAATCTTATGTGGGTCAAACTGGCAGAAAATTATCCACTCGGATTAAAGAACATAAGGTGAACATTAATAGACCATCTGAACCACTCTCTGTGGTTTTGGGTCATAGATTAGAAGGACATGATTTTGACTGGGATAATATTTTAATTTTAGATGAAGAACCTTCTTATAGAAAAAGGTTAATTTCAGAGATGCTTCATATCTCCCAACAACTCAAGGGTCTTAATGTTCAAAGTGATACGGATATGTTGGATAAATCATATATACCGTTAATTAAAAAATGTCAAAAGTGAAGTGTTGAAACTCCCGCGAGATTTATTTCTGTCCTTGTTTGCTTATCCTGCGTCATCTCTCCCCTCCATAGTGTTTTCTTTGTTACCTCTTTTTGTATTGCCAACATTCGTATTCTTGAGTGGTTCGTTTCGAATAATATAATGTTTGACCCTTGTTGATCAGTTGTTCGTGAATTTCGAAAGTACACAGTACGTTGAGATTTATTACTTAGTATGCATCTCTTAATTATGGTGCTTTTGTGTTGTTCTCTTGGTTGTTCCTTGAAGGGGATATTCTGTGCTTCTGTATAATACTTTCGGGCCTCCTTGGTACGTCATACCGCTTGATCGCAGTATTTTTTATTTTTTAATTTTCTAATTTTTTAATTTTTTTATTTATTTTTTATTTATTTATTTTTTATTTTTTAATTTGGATCTGATTATTAATTTTGTTGGGATGACTACAGAAGGATGGTATTAGCTGTGGAAGGCTTTATTCCTGGCTTTTTTGGATGGCTGTGATGGCAGGTGTAACGGCTCTTTCAAGGAATACCCCGGAGGCGGACAAATGATAATATATAATTTTTTTAATAATTCGCGGATTTGCGTTGCATTTGCCAAATGTTTGCGATTGATGGATCATGATTTGCGATTTTCACATGTATTGGCGATCTTCGAGCGACACATGCGTTTTTCCATATTTCCGTGCGCTTTTATTTACCGACCTTCATGCGTTACGGTTTATATTCTTAGAGTTTATTCTCCAAAGGTTTTAATTTATATTTAATTCTGACATTGAAAAGGAATTGAGTTGAAACGCGAGCGTTTGTCATGTTCGTTTTAATGTAATTTGTATCTTTCGGATATTTTATTATATAATTTATTATGTTTTTGTATTAATTTCACGCATTAATAACTGGCGTTGGTCTTAAGCCTTTTAAACGTATTTAAATTTGTGATTTAATCACATTCAATTGCTACTTAGCCGCTCAGTGAGCGGTTGTGCTTCTGGATGCACCCATTGTATCCAATCAGACGTCATACATCGGATATTGAACGCAATATAAATCCTTCTTTAGGCCCAGTTCCACAACTTACTTTAACCGAAGTTTAACTCGTTAAAGGAAGATTTACATTGCGTCCAATGTCCGATGTATGACGTCCGATTGGATACAGTGGGCTTTGGATGCAATGTAAATCCTCCTTTAACGAGCTAAACTTCGGTTAAAATAAGTTGTGGAACTGGGCCTTAACGAGTTAAACTTCGGTTAAGGGTCGGCTGGAGAGACGGTGGAGACCTCCTGCGGAGAGTCGGGAACTATCAATTCGCAAAAGCGTTATTTTAGCCAAAATACAAAGAGAATTGTATTAAAATTATGATATTTGTAATTAGTAGGATCTCAAGCAGGTCGCTACAGAGCGATTTTTTGGATAAAAAGTCAAAATAAAATTGCTAATAAATGGCAGATGCGCGCCTAGTAGCGGGTCAAGTGCAGCTAGGTACGAGTTCGCGTATTTTATTTATTATAAATTTTTAAGAGCCAAAATGCAAAATCTGGCTCTGTAGCGCCCGATTTCATTCTATAAGGAATATATTGAAAAAAAATTCAAGGAAAAATATAACTTTTTCAAGGAGAAATAACACTTTAGCGGATATTACTAGATTTATATCTAACGCACATATGGGGAAATTTCCGTGCTAACATACTGGCGGCTTGACAAGGAGAGATTATTGCTCTGTCTTTGGCCGGTATTCATTGTCGATTCTTATTTTGAAGATCGTCTTAAATTTTATCTTAAGGATCGGCTAAAGGCACAGTGGAGACCTCCCGCGGAGAGTCGGGAACTATGAATTCGTAAAAGCGTTATTTTAGCCAAAATACAGAGAGAATTATATTAAAATTATGATATTTGTAATCAGTAGGACTTCAAGCAGGTTGCTACAGAGCGATTTTTTGGATAAAAAGTCAAAATAAAATTGCTAATAAATTTCAGATGCGCGCCTAGTAGTGGGTCAGGTGCAGCTAGGTACGACAGTCGCGTATATTATTTATTATAAATTTTTAAGAGCCAAAATGCAAAATCTGGCTCTGTAGCGCCCGACTTCATTCTATAAGGAATATATTGAAAAAAAAATTCATGGAAAAATATAACTTTTTCAAGGAGAAATAACGCTTTAGCGGATATTACTAGATTTATATCTAACGCTGTTCGCGAATGAGCACGGACTGCCGCGACAGTGCAGAGTTTAAGAATGCGACGAACGGACAACCACAAGCTAATTAGTAATTGTTAAGTAAACTGGACACACGTAATTTTTTTGTTTTTTGAAAGTTTTATTTTTAGACACCACACAATAAAGAAAAGTATATCTATTATGTACAATGATTTCAGACAACGCGCCCGAAGAGTGTAGGATTCGTGAAACTGAGCGGTTTTAACAAGCGAGCGGTTTAACAGAACGAAGCGGTTTAGTGAGAATACTGCGAGCAGCGAAAAAAGTGCGAGACTTGTTGGGTCCACACTCGGTGCCCATTATATAGTGAGCGGAATATTGGACCCGCTGTGACGTGGACCAATTAATTTCGTATTTTAGCGGTGACCTCAGGGCGCCGCGCATTATTGGCCGCCGATGAGGTCTGAGATCGATGTTTTAGCGGTTGACATGCGCGTGATCTTTTTCGATCAGCTGATTGGCGATCAGCTGATCGTGACGTATGGGCGCGCATGCCCGTACGTTGCGCTGACGTTGGCGACGGTTGGCATTGTTTTGCCAAATGTTTATAACGAGCGTTTCTTTTGCGGCGCAAAAAATGTAAGATAACTCGAACGTTCGAGTTTTTCTGATAAATCGAAGGCTCGAGAAGGTTCTTGATGCCCGTTAAATTCGAATTCTTAAATTATAATTGCTGATTATTGCTTATGCGGTTTATCGAATCGAAATAATTTTATGATTTTCGAACATCCCGCCCGCCTCGTCAGTACATGACGAAATTTGCGAGTGTGTGCGAGTACGGACAGGTGTCGCAAACGGTTCAATTGGTGAGTAGTGGATCGCGATCAATGAATGGAATGCGATAGTGACGTAGTACGACGACACGTGTCGTTCAGTTCATTTGAGTCTTTTGCGAGAATAAGTAGTGCGTTAATGTGAAACGTATACAGCGGTGAATGATATGAACAATGTACAAAGTGATTTAGTGAACAATCTTGCGCATGTAGTGAAGCTCAAGAGTGATAGTGAATGTTGAGAATCGCGAGTGGATTGCAGTGATGAGTGAAAGTGATTGTGCGCGGTACGATTATCAGAAATAATACAGAAATCAAACAGTAAAGAACATTACAATGAGCGGACAAGATATTTATAAGAAAATTCGGCGGTTTTTTTTTTTTTCACGAATCCGAGTTCGGTGAAGGGGGAGTGGCTCATTGGCGCACAGTACAATTGGACACGTTGCAATTGCCCACCGTGCTATTAGACACAAGATTGCGCACCGTTCGATTGGACACGTTACATTTGCCCACCGTTCAATTGGACACAGTTCTTTTGCGCACAGTTTTTTTGCGCACAGTTCTTTTGCGCACCGTTCGATTGGACACGTTACATTTGCCCACCGTTCAATTGGACACAGTTCTTTTGCGCACAGTTCTTTTGCGCACAGTTCTTTTGCCCACAGTTTTTTTGCGCACATTACTTTTGCCCACATTACTTTTGCGCACATTACTTTTGCGCACATTACTTTTGCCCACGTTACTTTTGCCCACATATACTTTTCCATGCGAAGGGAGGTTCCACATGGGTTTGCAACGGGGTGGGGGGGCGGGGGGCGGGTGTGCAGCTGTGCGTGTACTTTGGAACGCAAACTGGGATTCCACATGGGTTTATAAAACTGTGGGCAAAAGTAACGTGGGCAAAAGTAATGTGCGCAAAAGTAATGTGCGCAAAAATAATGTGGGCAAAAGTAATGTGCGCAAAAGAACTGTGGGCAAAAGAACTGTGCGCAAAAGAACTGTGTCCAATTGAACGGTGGGCAAATGTAACGTGTCCAATCGAACGGTGCGCAATCTTATGTGTCTAATAGCACGGTGGGCAATTGCAACGTGTCCAATTGTACTGTGCGCCAATGAAGGCTTCTCCGGTGAAGGTGCTGCGGTGTCGGCTCCCGATAGAAGGACGATCTTTGTGAGTGGCCGGATGAGCTCCGAAGATGCGGTGCGTAAGGTGACCACGCGTGTCACGCCGTTGTCTCCAGGATGCAGCCTGACGATCCGGCGAGTGGCCATCGGGTCGGCGGTGATGTGTCCGACCGCACGAGGCACAGAGCGCCGACAGTGGGACTGGCTGAATCCTTCAGCCACTTTGGCCGGGAGGCCAAAGAGTTGATGTACTCTCGCGACCACCTTTCCCAAAAGTGGTCGCGCATCCGTTGGAGGAGTTTCCAGCGGGGCAAGAGGTTGACGTTGCTGTCCGCCAGTGAGGGCTCGGGCACTGCCAGCAGAGGAGCTCTGATCAAGAAGTGTCCCGGTGTGAGCGCCGTTATGTCATCGTGGTCGTCCGATAGTGCCTGAAGAGGACGCGAGTTGAGGCACGCCTCCACTTGAGCGAGGAAAGTAGACATCTCCTCGAAGGTGAGGGTTGTGTCTCCGAGGACTCTTCGCAAGTGGTATTTGGTAGATTTCACCGCTGCCTCCCAAAGCCCGCCGAAGTGAGGTGCTGCCGGTGGATTGAACTTCCACCGTATCCCGTCGGATGCTGCGGTGTGAGCGATGCGCCGGCCGTCGGATGACGACGCCTGGAAAAGGAGTCGCAGCTCTCGGCTTGCTCCGACAAAATTTGTACCGCAGTCGGAGTAGACTTCTTCGCAGAGGCCCCGACGGGAGGTGAAGCGCCGGAACGCAGCGAGGAATGCGTCCGCTGAGTAGTCCGACGCGGCTTCCAGGTAGACGGTCTTGGTGGCGAAGCAGATGAAGACGGCGATGAATCCTTTGTGGGATTTGTGCCCTCTTCCCTTTCCGGTTCGGATGAGTATCGGCCCGGCGTAATCGACCCCGGCTCGCAGGAATGGACGTGCCGGAGCGACTCGTGCCGTTGGAAGGTTGCTCATCATGGGCTGTGGCACTGCGGCCTTCCACCTTGCACATGTGACACACCGGTGAATTATTCCCTTGACGATGGAGCGGCCTCGAGGAATCCAGTAGCGTAAGCGAAGCAGTCCGAGAGTGAGCTGAACCCCACCGTGGAGCGTTCGTCTGTGGTGTGCCCTGACGAGGAGCTGTGTCATCCATGACTGGAGGTAAGACAATCGGATGGCGCTCGTCCTCTGAGAGCACAGCGTGCTTCAGCCGGCCCCCGACTCGAATGATTCCATGATCGTCGAGGAAGGGGGATAATTTTGTTATTTGACCCTTGACCAATGTGCGGTTCTCTTTCAGGGCAGTCATCTCCCTTGAGAAATGGAGAGCTTGCACCAAGCGGAGCCAGCGAAGCAAGGCTGCCTCCAACTCGCAGGGCGTGAGGTTGAGGTGAGCCCTTGAGCTCGGTGGATTGCCTCGCCATCGACAATACCATGCGGTGACCCTCAGGAGGCGATGGAGGTCGGAGAACCTGAGGAGCATCTCTGGTTCGGCCTTGTCCCTGGTCGCCACGTTGGAGGCGATTGCTCTCGCCTCCGGCACCTCGACGGCGTGCAGGGCGTAGTCATTCTGTGGCCAGAGTGATGGTTCCTTGGTGAGCCATGGAGGTCCCTTCCACCAGAGGGAATGGTTCAGTAAATCCCGGGGCTCAATCCCCCGAGAGGCGCAGTCGGCGGGGTTGTCTCGTCCAGGGATGTGTCGCCATCGTGCCTCCGGAAGTTTTGTCTGGATATGGGACACTGTTGGCTACGAAGGTTTTCCACTTCGAGGCGTGTCCCTGAATCCATTGAAGCGTTACTCTGGAGTCCGATCACAGGGTGATTGGAGCTGAAATCAAGTCTAAGGTCTTGCGGAGATGAAAAGTCAGGTTAGTGACCAAGACTGCGGCGCACAATTCTAAACGCGGTACGGACACGGGCTTGATGAACGCAACTTTGCTTTTTGCAGCAAGCAGGCTGGTTGTTGTGGAGGAGGAGCTCACCACGCGGAGGTAAACAACGGCTGCGTAACCCCGCTCCGATGCGTCAGCGAACCCGTGAAGCTCGACGCGATTTGGTTGGTCATCGGCACTCAGCCATCGTTCCAACCTAAGCTGCTCCAACAGCGGAAGATCTTCAAGAAGACGTCTCCATAACACCTCATCTAATTGAGGCAGTGGGGAGTCCCAATCTAAGTGCTTCATCCAGGCTGACTAGATGAGGATTTTGGCACGAGCGATAACTGGAGTTAACCAGCCTAAGGGGTCGAAAATTCGAGCCGTTTCCGATAATGCCTGTCTCTTCGTTAGCGGGGCGGTCATGCGAGGCTGGAGGCGGAACGTGAAGGAGTCACTGCGGGGGTGCCACCGTAGACCCAACGTTGGATAAGCTTCGTCCTCCCAGTCGTGGTGTGGCTGCTGGAGTTGATGCTCCCTGGGGATGTCCTTGTGGTTCGAGGCCCACTTCCTCAAGGGGAACCCGCCCGCCTTGCAGAGCCGGCGCAATTGCCTTTGTGTCTCGACTGCTTCGGCCAGGGTCCTGGCGCCCGTGACGATGTCGTCAACGTAGCAATCGCGCCGCAAAGCGATAGCCCCCTTCGGGTTTGCCGACTCTTCATCGTTGGCTAGTTGGCGGAGAGTTCTGATCGCCAGGAAAGGTGTACAGGCCAATCCGTACGTCACCGTGTTGAGCCGATACTCCTGGACGTCGTCGGTGCCTTTTCTTCTCCAAAGGATGCGCTGCAAGTCTCGATCGTCGGGGTGCACGAGAATCTGCCTATACATCTTCTCGATGTCAGCGATGAAGACAAAGCGGTGCCAACGCCAACGCAGAAGGACGTCGGTGAAAGTTGGCAGAAGATTGGCTCCGACCAGAAAATTGTTGTTGAGCGAGTCTCCGGCAGGCGTGCATTGGGATCCGTTGAAGACAACTCTCAACTTGGTGGTCGTGCTGGAACTCCGGAGCACACCGTGATGCGGTAAGTAGCACACGGAATTGGTTTTGCTAAGCGATGGTGTGACCAAGGTCATGTGTTTCAGGTCCGCGTACTCTTCCATGAAGTTGCAGTAGAGCTGGTTGAAGTTGACGTCTCTAGAACGACGTCGTTCCATTGCCGTGAGAAGTCGCTCAGCGGACGTTCGCGTGTGGTCGAGAGGTGGAAGTGGGCCAGCCATCGGCAGCCGCACCGTGTACCGTCCGTCCGCGGAGCGCTCGTGAGTGCGAGTGAAGATTTCCTCGCATCGTTCCTCGTCTGGCGTGAGGGCGGCGGAGGCAGGCTGTTCCCGTTCCTGCTCCCAGAACCTTTGAACTAGAGCGTTCAAATCGTGATCGATAGCGCACTGGAGGGAGCTGAGGGAGCCATTGGACGTCACGATTCCGCAGCCTCCCGATAATATCCATCCGAACTTGGTCCTCTGCGCGATGGGTTGGTCTGAGCGACCCTTGCGGAGACCATCGAGGAGAATGTTGGAGAAGACATCGGCGCCGAGGAGAAGGTGGATGGGGTCTCGTTGCAGATATTGCGGGTCTGCCAAAGTGAGGCTGTGAATGTGCGACCAAGTGGTGGAGCCCTGAATTGTTGGCCCCTGATAGGAAGACAGCCGTGGAAGGACGTATGCGGCTACGGTGAGAGGAGCTCCAGTCGTCCTTGACTTTAGGACGAGTGTGACCCTTCCGCGGGTGGATCCTGAGTGTGTTTCCCCGACTCCAATTATGGACATTGAAGAGCGGGTGCGCGGCAGACGGAGGCGCTGCGCTAAATCCTCCGAGACGAGAGACACCTCGGATCTCTGGTCAAGCAGGGCTCGCACGTCTTGAGGTCGTCCCAAACGGTCGATGAGAGTGACGCGTGCGGTGGCGAGAAGAGTCGTCTTTTGATCACGTGAAGTGCGCGTCGTGGAGAAAGTGCTCGCTTCGTGTGTCGGTGTTGATGTCGCGTACGCGTCGTGCAACAGTGTGTGGTGCTGCGATTTGCACGTGAAGCACGTTTTGATGGATTGACACTTCGCCATCAAGTGATTCCCGAGGCAGTTGAAACAAAGTCCGCTAGCTTCGACGAATGACTTTCTTTCGTTCGCGGACTTGGACTTGAACTCGGGGCACTGCATCAGTGAGTGTTTGCCTTTGCAAGCGGCGCATTTGGACGAGTTGGGCCCGTTCTTCACGAAGTGAGACTTCGCGGATCGAGAGGTTTCCCCGGCACTCTTCGTGGCGATCTTTGGTTTCGCGGCGTTTAAGGTAAAAATTCTCTTGCTAATAAATTCTGTTAGTACCTCGTGAGTTGGCGGATCGGGAGAATCGCTTGTGGAAGATTCCCACTCGAGGCGTGTTCGCGAGTCGAACAACTCAATCACCAAGTGATTGAGGAGATCCATCCCATGCGTGTTGATGGGTCTTCCAATGTTCTCCTGCGCATTGACGGTGGCCGTGACGGCGTGGTGGACGCGACTCAGCTCTTCGGCGGACTCGGACTTCATTTTGCCGACGGCAGTGAAGGTAGAAAAATTTGATCGCATGAGTTCCTTCTTGTTCTCAAAATGCTTTGCCAAGATCGCCCATGCGCGGTCGTAGTTCTCGCTTGTGACCGTTAATGACCGGATTAATTTTTCCGCAGATCCTTTTACGCAGGAGCGAAGATAATGAAACCGCTCGATGTTCGAAATCGACGGATTCTCTCCTACGAGGGATAGAAAGAGGTCCCGAAAGGAAGGCCAGTCTTCGTACGCTCCCGAAAACGGCGGCAGTTTTATACGCGGCAACGCGGTTTTTGGAGAAGATTCTGAATTCGGCGCGATTTTGGGTGCGGTAGCTGACTCCGCTCTGATTCTGTCAGCGTAATCGGTCAACGTGCTTCGCTGAGACACGTAAGTACATTCCGCAGTATCAACAAAATCAGTTTTGGCGTACTCACTCTCCAAGTATCTATCCTTAAGAGCCGCCCGTATCAGTTCGTGTTGAGCCTCGAATTTCGCCCAGAGGCTATCGAGGATGGTGAGGCGAGCCTGGATGGCACCGGGAGTGATATTGGCGATCCCCATCTTGCGGAGATTGTCCACGGAGCGAGACATTCGTCCGTGGATGTCGCTTTGAGCCTCTAACAAGACCTTCAGGTCGGCACTCATAGCAAATGATCTGCTTTCTCTGTCTGTTCAGGAACTTGCAGCACTGCACAGCACTGGAAAGGTCACTCGCGAAGTTGCGGGTGCGGATAAAGCTCCGGCTCGAAGGACCAGAAATGTTCGCGAATGAGCACGGACTGCCGCGACAGTGCAGAGTTTAAGAATGCGACGAACGGACAACCACAAGCTAATTAGTAATTGTTAAGTAAACTGGACACGACACGTAATTTTTTTGTGTTTTTTGAAAGTTTTATTTTTAGACACCACACAATAAAGAAAAGTATATCTATTATGTACTATGATTTCAGACAACGCGCCCGAAGAGTGTACGATTCGTGAAACTGAGCGGTTTTAACAAGCGAGCGGTTTAACGGAACGAAACGGTTTAGCGAGAATACTGCGAGCAGCGAAAAAAGTGCGAGACTTGTTGGGTCCACACTCGGTGCCCATTATATAGTGAGCGGAATATTGGGCCCGCTGTGACGTGGACCAATTAATTTCGTATTTTAGCGGTGACCTCAGGGCGCCGCGCATTATTGGCCGCCGATGAGGTCTGACATCGATGTTTTAGCGGTTGACATGCGCGTGATCTTTTTCGATCAGCTGATTGGCGATCAGTTGATCGTGACGTATGGGCGCGCATGCCCGTACGTTGCGCTGACGTTGGCGACGGTTGGCATTGTTTTGCCAAATGTTTATAACGAGCGTTTCTTTTGCGGCGCAAAAAATGTAAGATAACTCGAACGTTCGAGTTTTTCTGATAAATCGAAGGCTCGAGAAGGTTCTTGATGCCCGTTAAATTCGAATTCTTAAATTATAATTGCTGATTATTGCTTATGCGGTTTATCGAATCGAGATAATTTTATGATTTTCGAACAAACGCACATATGGGGAATTTTCTGTGGTAACATACTGGCGGCTTGACAAGGAAAGACTATCACTCTGTCTTTCTCTCTCTTACACTTCGTATATAGGTAACATACGCGCATACGAATATGACTGTTGGAAGATGTCAGATAAAAACCGGCTACTATTCTTTTTTCTCTTTATCATTCATATGATGAAAAAACAAGAACAGCAATAGTTATTCTCTGATATCTTCTGATCCATAATCATATACATAATACATCGCATTATATATATTAAATCATAGAACATATGTATATTGAATAAATGGAATCATTGGATATGTACGTGAATAAATATATTAATTAAAATGAAGAATAAATAAGATAAATAAGTAAATAAGATAAATAAGTATTTGTACATGTATATTATATAAGTGTATAAAATATTTATTTTATTAATTTTTTATTTTTATATATTTATTTTTATATCCAATAATTTATATTTTTATTACATAATGCGAAATATTTATTCAATAAAGAGCAATAAGAATAACTATATAATATTTATAATATTTGGATTTTTTTATTGAATTGGAAATAAATGGAAAAATAACATATATGATTTATATATTGTTTATATATATACATTTATTTATTATTCAATATATATTATTTAATACATACTTTTTTTATATGTTAATGTCTTGTTTATGTATGTTTATGTTATGTTAAGGGGTAACACCACTCTAGCGGCCGAAAAAAAGGCCTAACTTTGACGATTTTTTTTGGGAGTATAATAAAAGGAATGGGAATTGTTTTTAGAGGGTTTATTCAGCATATATGTAAGTATAGAAAAAAATTTTTTTATTATTATTTTTGTACAAAATGGCGGCGAGAGAGCCAATCTTCGAAATGATCTTTTTAAAAAACACTTCCAGTAGCGAACAAATTTCTCGTGAAATATAAGACCTAGAACAAAAAACAAAAAAAATTTAAAATTTATATACTATTGGCTATAGAAGTACGTAGGGATTTTTTATTTAATCAAATTTTGTAGAAACGGTGCTTTTGAAAAAAAAATTCGGTTTTTTGCCAAAATATAAGCAGTAAATTGTTTATAAAATAAAAAGTTTACATCGAATCGAAAAATCCCTACGTACTTCTATAAAGGATGTAATTGTGAAGCTACTGTCAAAATTTCAAACTGATCCATGCAACCGTGTTGAAGTAATGTGTTCGCTAAGATTGAAAAAAGCGGTTTCGAGAAAAACACGTTTAAAGTTTTACGAGCACTTAAATGCTTGAAATTTATGTTTACCTTTAATCGGCGATGCCTGCACCATACATTTGGCCATCCAGATTGATGTTCGCCTCTTCTTCTTTCTTCCTGGATGATTTTAACAGCAATCGGGCCTCTTTTGCAGCATCAGTCAGCGATCGCTCCGAATACTTGATGCGGCGCTCGTCCGTTTCGACGCAGAAATTGTAACAATTCGTCCCAATTTTCATGCCTAAATTTTGCATGAGCCTCATGACACTTGATAGGCCATCATTATATGTGCCTACAGCAATATATATGGCAGTATCAAGTACATGCTTGCCACTGGAGGTCGATTTCGGAGCCATTGATCAAACTGTCGAATTAAAACTCTCGTTGCTATTTTGAGTATAGCCGCCGATGCAACGAGTAAGCAGATCGTCGCTGCTTAATTCTTCGTAAATTGGTAAAATTGCTTCAAAAACTGTAGTCGAGAGAGCTGGTTTATGCTTGTAATCTACACTACCAATGGCCTGTGCCTTTTGCCACGAGCACCACGAATTTTCTCCGGACGGGCATTTTTCGTGCTGCGGTTTCTCGTCGGTTGATAATTTATGGAATAGCGTCGCATAGATTTCATTCCGTATTTTTTCTACGGAATCATGATTGCGACGTATAGCTAATCCATAATAAATTAACAACTCGTCGATTAATTTACCTGTTAACTTGCCTTTTCCTCCGAGCCCTTTTGTCTTTTTTTTAAATTGCGAAGGCGAGTACCCATTCGCTTTTGTACGTGGTCGATGCACTCTTTCTTCATAACTGTGAAATCAGCATAAGGCTCTGAATCCACGATACCTTTGAAAGTTTTAGAATCTCCGTCCCCCACGTAATTTGCATATTTTAAATTGTGCAAAGAATTTGAGCGCTGGAACATTTCTATAACGGCGTCTACCTCCATCTTTCCGGCGGAGCCCTCGTGGTTAGCTTGGCATTCGTTTTCATGCGTTTCGGCCCATTCCTTGTAATTCTCAGTGTCTTTTTGTTTCTCCCAAAATTCACAAGGTTTACAATATTTTGATTTTACAACAACATCAACCACTTTGCCGGTAAGCCATCCAATAAGCGATACGAATCCGAAAAGTGACGAAAAACCCCGCTTTCTCCACGAACCATCACCAGATACAGTAATACCATCTGTATTCTCTTTCTCATCACTTTTTTTTTCTCTTCCTGAGCTGCAGTTTTCATACTGAGCTGACAAACCGCCTCTGCTCCAATAGCGATCCTTTTAACGACTCTGTCGTAGAATGATTGAAAAATTGGCCGCGGGAGATCCATAAACGCGCAAAATTTCATTATTCCATTTAGTCCTACTCCGAGTAGCCGCATAGCAAGCACAATTCGACGATTAATATCGTATTCTTTTTCAATAAATGGAGAACTAGGAATATAAATTTTGTCACATTTTTGACACGAAATCACAATTTTAAAACCCAAGCCACGCTTTGCAGACTCGGTGAATCATGCTCACACATACAAGTTTATTACGACAGTAGCGTACCCTGGTGACTTTTTGAGTAACCTTAAGCATCTTCTGCACTATAGGTAACAGGGCCACTTATTATCCTGAAAGGTATAAGCAGTATAAAAGCGATGAATCAGAACGCGCCGCGTTAGTGATTGACCATGCTCAAGGGGCGCTCCGAGGCGCAGCGTAAAAATCGTTGGCAGAGCCTTAAAAAAATTTTTTTTTACTATAGAACCAAGTGCATATTGTTTTTATGATGTTAAAGCATTGTTTAAGCAAAAAAAATCGATTTTTTCAAAATCCTAGAGTGGTGTTACCCCTTAATGTATGTTAAAATTAAAAATTTGCACTTTACTCCCCCTCCCCCTTCCTCTACGAAAGAATGGGCGGCCTCTTTCCCTTGCAACCCATCCCTGATGTTGTGGATGGGGTGCTGGTGGAAGTGTTGGCTGCTGCTGCGGTGGTGGTGGCTGCTGCTGCTGAGGTGATTGACGTCGCCGTTCGCGACGACGTTGCCTTTTTTTTTGTTGACGCAGGGGAAATCTCCAAGGAGATACCCAATGCCCGCGGGGACGGAACACTGGGTTATGTAGGTTTTTAAAACCCCTGCGGTGACCTGGCCCGGGCCTGTCTGGGGCCCTCCGGGAACGAGCACCTGCAATACTTCCGGAGGGCCCCTGCCTAGCCTTGCCCGAGGGCCGCCATCTTTTATTGGACGGCGGCCCTTGTCCCTCTCCCTTGTGTATTTGGGAGAGGGGGCCTTCCTTTTGTTGCGGCACAGGAGGGTCACACTCCCATGCCGCTCCTCCGGGGGAGCAAATTTCTTCTCCCCGGGGAAGGACGAGGGCTTGAGTCCAGCAGCAGTGTGTCATCGGCATAACACATCACTCTGCAGCCGGGGGGAGGGTAGTACGTAACACGCGGTCATATGCGATGTCCCAGAGTAGGGGTCCCAGAACTGACCCCTGTGGAACACCGCAATGCATCGCCCTTCGGCATTGGGTACCGCTTTTGTTGCGGTACTCCAGGCCCCTGCTCCTGAAGTACGACTTGGTCACCTCCACGAGATATTGAAGGATACCGTGATGCAACAAGGCGTCCCATGAAACTCTCAGCGTGGTATATAATATAATATTAATATTATCATATCGCGACTTTGTGAGGAGACAGTCGTCTCGGTACGAAACTTTAAAATAGGGACATATCATTATCGCTTTACCAAAAACGCGTCGTAAGACAAAAGTATGCATGTTCCCATGCAACTTAGCATGATATAATATAACGCTATAATATAATGCGTCAACCCTGATCGAACGATCATCGAACGGTCATCGAACGGAAACGAACGCTCGTCGAACGGAAACGAACACCCGTCAAACGGTCATCGAACGGTAATTGAACGACCGTTGAACGGAAACGAACGCCCGTCGAACGGCAATTGAATGGCTATCGAACGGTCATCGAACGGAAACGAACGACTGTCGAACGCAAACGAATACTCGTCGAACGGTCATCGAATGGAAATGAACGACTGTCGAACGGCTATCGAACGTCCGTCAAACGGTCATCGAACGGAAATGAACGACCGTCGAACGGTCATCGAACGGAAACGAACGCTCGTCGAACGGCAATTGAACGGCTATCGAACGGTCATCGAACGGAAACGAACGGCTGTCGAACGCAAACGAACGGTCATCGAACGGAAACGAACGCCTGTCGAACGGCAATTGAACGGCAATTGAACGGTCATTGAACGACAATTGAACGCTCGTTGAACGGAAATGAACGGTTGTCGAACGCTCATCGAACGGTCATCGAACGTAAAACTATATTCAATTATCAAATATTTAAATGTTTTATCATGTACCACAATGTAGTATCGAAATACAATATCTGCGGCAGCTGTGTCACGTACGGAAACACGATACTGCACACGCACATAAATAGAGATGAGGAAAGAAAGGAGAGAATAAGAAAGACGATAAAAGTATATTGCATCATCAATTTATTATAAATATGTCCGCAATG